>VZRM01005541.1:1911-49680 GCA_013397955.1 Grantiella picta
AGCCCCCCATAATCCTGCACGGCCTCAGCCCCTAAACCCATCCCAGTCTCAGCTCCTCTGGCCCAGCCTGTTCTCAGCCCCCCAAACCCATCCCAGTTTCAGCATCCCTGACCCTGCCCACCCCAGCCCAGCCTGTCCAGCCCAGTCCTGTTGGCCCAGGCTGCCCTCAGCACCCTGACCTGGGCAGCCCATCACCCCCAGAAATTCCCAGTGAGCTCTCTCTCTCTCTCTCCTCCACAGTTCCCGGGATTCGATGACCTCTACTGCAAGTTCTCCTTTGTCTACGGCCAGGACTGGGTCCCCACGGCGGTACAGCCCCTGTCCCCACCCTGCCAGACCCCCCTGTCCCCAGCCTGCCCAGCCCCAGGCTCACCCCACATTCCCTGCAGGGTCTGGAGGAGGGAATCTCCCAGATCACCTCCAAGAGCAGCGTCTCACCCACCACGCTCGTCTGGAACTTCCCCATCGACATCACCTTCAAGAGCACCAACCCCTTTGGCTGTGAGTGCTGGGGGGGCTGCCGCCCTGGTGCCAAAGCCCCCCTGACTCCCATTTCCTTGCAGGGCCACAGATTGTGCTGAGTGTCTACGGGCCTGACTTCTTTGGCCACGATGTGGTCAGAGGTTATGGAGCTGTCCACGTGCCCTTCGTGCCAGGGAGGTGAGTGACAGCCTGACCTGCAGCGCTGAAACAGATTTTTGTCTGGTTATTCTGTTGTTTCTGCAAGAAAAATGCTCCCATGTCTCCTCATAATGCCCTGTCAGTTGGGTACTAATATCTTCTAGCACAACTCTTTCATCATCAAATAAGTTTGGTAATCCTGTAAACTTCTGTAAAGCCAGAACTGCCTGTAAAAAGCCCAGATATGAAGCACAGTTACTCCTCTCCCCTGTCACTCTAACCACACGATAAATCATCATTCCCACCACTGGGAACGGAGGAAAATTCATTGTTGCTATGCAAACAAACCCTTTCTGTGTGAAGGGGAGGCATCACATCTGGAGATGCTCACTGCTCTGATGTGTCAGGAATTCTGTACCTTCATAAATATAAAAATCTTGTTGTTTATTCATTCCTGAAGTTCTGTGCGTCTCCTCTTTGTTTCAGGCACAAAAGAACCATTGCTATGTTTGTTCCAGAATCCTCCTCAAGGCTGCAGCAGTTCACAAGGTAATAATTAATGACTTTATTTCATTAAACTCCATCTTGCCCTTAGCCACAAAGGCGGTTGCAGCTGCTCAGTGGTGCAGATATGTGACTGCTCTGTGCCATAACCAGACAGTTTTGTGTTCTGGAGGTAAAAATCACATTTTCAGGTGTCTGGGCCTTTTGAAAAGCTTTCTGCAAACATAATAATTACCTGCTTACTGGATTAAATTCCTACCTGAATCTTCTTAGGGTTCTTTTGGAAGGACAGCCACAGTAAGAGCAACTTGGAAAGCAAAACCATGAAAAAACAACTCCCATTCTACATTTTTTGTATGTATTCAAAGTCTCCAAGCCTCTCTGGTTTTCTGGGTGATCAAGTGAATCTGTTTCAACACTACCTTTGCCACAGAAAGATTCTTCTAGCCCAGAAAAAAACTGGAATTAACATAATTTACGTGAAATCAGTTAGATATTTTCCTTAGAGAGGCAAAACTTACCTTTGATTGAAGTAGATCAATTAAGAGAACCAGACTTAAACTTTCCTGGCAGTCTCATTAACTGTCCTTGATGTGCACACCACGACCTGGGTGAATCTAAGCAACCCAATGAATTATTTTGTATTTTCTTCCCCAAGCTGGTTCACAGGGAGACGCCCGGAATTCACCGACCCCAAAGTGGTGGCGCAGGGAGAAGGACGAGAAGGTGAGTCCTGGGAGCTGCTTGGTTGATAAAAAAGAGCTCCACAACTCCTCAAAAACCCTCTTCTGACTGGATTCATCCCCATCCTCTGTGCTGCAGTGACGAGGGTGCGATCCCAAGGCTTCGTGACCATTTCCTTCAACGTGATGACCAAAGATCTGCACAAGCTGGGCTATGATGTTGGCCCCAGGGCCACGGAGAATCCCTCCCTGGGCACCCAGGGGTTCCACGGCTTCTGAACTGCCCAGGGGGTGCTCAGAGCTCAGCATTTTGGGCCTTTGTAGGGAAAGGAGCAGCTGCTGCAACTCCATCATTCCAAAAAACACCAACCCGTGGGGCTTTGGGAAAATGGGCAGCTCTGATCCTTTCAGCAGGGTTGAAGTCTTGTGTAAATTAATGGCATCTGATAGCATCCAGCATTTCTAGGAGTAGGATCAGGCTGTCTCAAGGCAGGCCTGTAACAAAATATTTTTCTAGCAGCCTTTTGTACACCTTTTTGATAGAATCAATGACATGGAGAGTTTAGAGTTGTAGCAGTTTCCCTGTGGTTAAAACATTGCAAACACAGTTCTTTACACTAATTTTTTTTTTTTTTTTTGTGGTACAAATGGGGAATTGAAATTATTGCACCTTTCAAAAACAATCCTGTGAATTGCATCCCCCTCTGAGTTCTTTTAGGCTGAATAAACTCGGTTGTACCAATATATTTATTTGTCGTTCTGCTGCTAAGGGGTTTTGTTTGTTTGTGCCAGGATGTTTCTGAGCCCTAAATCATCCAAGCTCTGCCAGACTTAAAAGTGCAAGAGAAAAAGCAGTGTTTGCTTCAATGCAGTGACTAATTGCTGAGTCATTTTCCTATTTAATTTTGGGCATGTAACCTCTTGTGTGTGACTGCAAATCCCAGGAGAATGACAATATCTCCCTAAAAGGGAACTGCCAGGACCTCCAGGTGTAGAAATCCCAGGAAGAACACCCAGGGATGAACCACAAAGCATCCAGGCAGAGGTTGTTCTTATCCACAGTGGGATGGAATAAATACAGTTTCTGAAAACATAAAGTGATCCCTGGGAGGTTGCTGTGAGCAGCAACACCTTTTATACAACATACAAATACTTTTCCAAACGTTTTTGTGGATGATTTTTTCACCTCCTGCGTTCCTCCTGCCTTGTTTTTGTTGACTCCACACTTCCAGTGGAGTTGTTTTGGTAATTTGTAATCTCTGAACTGAGTCATGTTGGAATCCAGATCCATAACAATTTCCTGTTGGCCCAGGGGAGACGTGAGGAATTTGGTTTCCTTTTCAGAAGTTTGGGTAGGGGAAAAAAATCAAAGCAGGATAAATATCTCTGTTTGAAACGCTTGAGAGGCAAACATTCAACCTCCTGCTGCTGCCTAAATGTCCAATTTCCCCTTGAGCCCAGTTCCTGCCCACATTTAGTTGGAGCAGAGCTGCACCACGGAGTTTTCCGGCCACAGGAACCTGTTAACACCCCGGGAAAGCCCAAACCTGGTGCCCACAGGGAATTTATTCACACCCAGCTCTGCATCCTGGCGCTCTGACCCCCTGAATTGCTCCTGTTCTGAAGGAATTGTTGGATGTTTAACCCCAGTGGGACAAACTGGTTTAGCTTCCCCCAACAGCTGAGGGGGAAGGAAGGTTAAAAACAACAAAAAGGAAAATTCCTAACCTCCATAAAAGGATTTAAGACGCCTCGAGGTATTTAAGGTGCTCTCTAAGCAGATCCCACACTGCTACCTGCATTATTAGGGCTTTTTGCCTATTTTCTCTGGGTTTGGTTGGAATTTGGGGGTGGGTTTTGGCTGCTCAGTTGCTCAGGTGCACATCTAAGGCTTTCACATACCTTCCTGGAGGTTTGTGAGTTTCCCCAAGGGCATCAGCCAGGGGGGAATTTTGGAATCAGCATTTCCCAAATCCAATGCCATCCCTCGAATCGGTGAGGCAGCTGTTGATATCCCTCAGGAACAGATTTCTCCCAGAGATGGCTTGAAAATTTTCTGGGAAGCTCCCCCTGGTTGAAACCTTTGGTCCTCAGGTGTGGCAGCGTTAGCACCTAGAAAAAACCTGAACGAAGACAAACACGACACTGTGAGCAGGGAACAGTGACAAGGAAGGGATTTAGGATCCCTAATTGTTCATGGAAGTTAAGCCGTAAGAAGCAGCGCCTTAAGCGCAGCCAAATCCCAGGAAAACCCAGCCTTGCTGCAGCAGAGCTCCTGGTGATTTGCTCTCGCCCACGCTGCAGGCGGCTGGAGCACCCTGCTCGTTTCCTGGTTAATCATTCTCCCTGCTATTCAAACCTGCACTGAAATTCCCAACCCCAGGACAGCAGCACGAGGCTCTCAGCTGGAGCTGCAGCTCCGCTTTCTTCGCCTGAAATCTCTCCCAGACGGTGGAATTGGTCATTATCCTCCTCCTTCGAGATGGCAGGGGAAAAAAATCTTCCTGGAGAGTGAGTCCTGACCCGGGAGGGATTCGAGGCCATCACAAAGCAGGCTGGGGCAAGGGAAGCCTGGGAGATGTTTGGGGACTCTGCAGCTCTCCTGGCCGGGAGAGGCTTTGGAATCACTTCATAGGAATTATCCTGGGAGAGAGACAGCCAAGGACACAGAGCAAACAGCAGCTTGGGGATCAAACCCTCCAGAAAAAGGAAAATCATTCGGATAATCCTTAGGAATTGGTATTTGCAGCCATTCCTGTCAAAATTACAAAAAGCAGCAGCAGCTCCTGCCCTCTCGTGGCAATTCCCAACCTTTAGGAAGACGTTGGAAGTGGTTAATAACAACTCAAAGGCTGCATGAAGGACACAGAATTTTTCCTGCTCCTGCCTGGAAATCTCTCCGTGCTGCCCTGGCACTGCCCCTTGTCCCCAGAGCAGGGGGCAAACACCTCCCGGGGCTGCTCCACAGGGAGTGGGACTGAGCCAGGAATGTGAGCATCCAGAGCGCTGCCGAAGCCAGCTCTGCCCCGAGGCTGCCAGGCTGTTTTACACCAGCAGTTCTGCGGCAGCTGGGAATTATCTCCGTCTGAAAATGAGAGGGATTCGAGCTGACAGCAACTTCTCCCCGGCAGCGGTGTCGGGTTGGGAGCAGGAGCCTCCTGTGAAATGCTCCAAAGGAAAAAAGTAGGGGAAAAAAATCAAACACGAGCACAGAGCAGCCACGTTTGTAGAAAACTGGGGCTTAAGTGCAATTTCTCCCGGGTTTGTAGCGTTTCCCCCCATTTGTGCCACTGGAGACAGAGGGGATAAAGGCCCTGGGTCCATGGAGCTGGCTGTGTGGGGTCACAGGAGGAGGGGACAGCTGGGGTGGGAGCAGTGGCAGAGCCAGGCTGGCACCCGCAGCGTGGAGCACTCCCCATTCCTGGGGGACATCCAGACCCAGCAGGGACCCCCACCCTGAGCTCTTCCCATGGCTCTGGCAGCACCGCGTGTCCCCAGCAGCAGCTGGATGAGCTGGTGGCCTTGGAGAACCCAGGCTGGACCTCTCCAGGGTGTCCCTCGGATCCAAGCCCCCCGTGAGGGCACTGGGAACTCCCTCCCACCCAGCCCAGCCAGAGAGAAAAAGTCCAGGAACACCAACCTGTGCCAGAGGCACATTTAAAGAAGCCACCAACTCCAATTTGGGATCTTTTCCAGGCCAGTCTTGCAGGCTTTGCAATGCCCCAGCAAAGAGCTGGTGAAGGCCACCTAAATCCCACCCTGTCCCCTCTCAACATCACCCACTGGGTGCAGAGAGGATCCCTGAGGGCTTTTTCCGTCAGCTGAGGAGCTCTCTGGAAGGCAAACACAGGGGAGCTCAAACCCAAGCTCTGAGACACTCGTGGGTATTTGTAAACCCAGGAACAGCCCCCACTTTGGGCAAAAAATCCCAAACCTGCAGTTCCCACCTGGCTGCAGAGCTCACAGTAGCCTCCAGTGCAGCCTAAGTGGGGCTGGGGAGCACAGAGAGCACAAATCCCTTGGAAACCATCCTTTGGGCATGGAAAGCAGGGCTGAGCCCCCGGGAGGGACGGGAGAACACAACCTGCTTTCCCAGCAGGATCTGAGGGATGCAGCCTCGTCCTTCAGAGGGAAGAGCAGCAGACGCACAGAACTGCTGAAGGCTTCTATTTTTGTCTCTCTATTCAGGCCAGGATATTTAAGTACCCAAATTCACCTCGGAGAATATCATCCCTCCATTTAGTGCCAGACTTGCTAATGAAGATATTAAAAAAGCAAAAAAAAACCCATCGCCACCATCACCCAACACAACCCCAGCCAGCCCACGGACTCCAGGGCCGTATGTGCTGCTACACCACAGAAGTGGCTCCCTGGAGCTTGGATAATCCATGGATTTCATTCCATGGCCAGAAAAATCCCTTTAAGACTAATACAGACCTCACTGGCTGATTTTCACAGGTTCCAGGAAAAGAAGGGCACCAGGAAGGTGTCTGACGGTTTCCATCTCAGGCGTTCCTAGAGGTGGTTCGGTTGTGGCGCTGTGGAGAATTCCAGGAGGGATGGGATTGGGTGGGTGGATGGGTGGGATGAAGCCACCCTGAGTCAGCATCCTGTGGAGGATCCATGCCTCCATCTACTCCAGCTGCCAGGAATGTGCTCCTCCAGCCCAACCAGCCCAGCCACAGGAGCCGGGAGAGGGAGGGAATTCACTCCGGGGTTATCAGGCAGTTATCAGCGACAGGAAATCCAACGTCTCTGCTCCAGCAGCATTTCCCTGCCTTGGATGGAGCTCTGATCCAACCTCCAGCAGCTCCAGCGGTTAGATAGGGCAGAACCCAGGATGCCATTCCTGCCTGGGAGGATCTCTGAGCAATCAGACTGCGAAGCTGGCAGCACCAGTGTCCCAGAGAGGTTTCCTGTCAGGAAGCAGTAGGCAGGGAGCTGGGAAGACAAATTCCACCTTTACTCTGGCTTTATCCGGGTGATTTGAGACGTCATTGATTTTCCTTCACCTGAAATGGGAATGTGTTTGCTCAACAAGTGCCAAGAACAGCTCAGGCGGAAGGATGTGAGCGTGGGCTGAGAGGCCACAGATGATCCTGGAGTGACAAGACACAGGGAATGGCTTCCCACTGCCACAGGGCAGGGATAGATGGGATACTGGGAAGGAATTCCTCCCTGGGAGGGTGGGGAGGCTCTGGCACATCCCTGGGGGTTGCAGAGGTCTTGCCAAAGCCAGAGCAGATTTCCTCACAGCTCCGTGAAAATGCGTGGAAGGGGCAGAGTTACATACCCAGCCCAGCACAAACAAGAGGCAGCACAAACATTCAGCAAAAATTTCAGCAACAGCGGCGTGGCTGAGGAGAAGCCAAAAGATAACTCCTTATCCAGAGTCCTTTTCCTCTGCAAAGCAGGCAATTCCTCCTCACTCCACAGGAGGGGAAGAGGAAATGCGGGATGGGGGAGCAGCTCTGGCAAGGCCAGCGGAAATCCCAGCCACAGGCAGAGCTCTGCTCACCACGGGCTGGGGCAAGCTCAGGCTCCCCGGGCTCACAGAGCCACCAGGATCCACCAGAATCCAGATCCTCTGGAAGAGATCAGAGTGACCACAGCTTCCACCCCAAGCCATTCCCACATCTTCCACACTGCACCTGCATTTTAGCTTGAAATGCGCAATTCCAAGAGGATGGAGTAGAATCAGAGAATCCCAGAATGGTTTGGGTTGGAAAAGACATTAAAGCTCGCCCAGTGCCACCCCTGCCATGGGCACGGACACCTTCCACTGTCCCAGGCTGCTCCAAGCCCTGTCCAACCTGGCCTGGGACACTTCCAGAGATCCAGGGGCAGCCACAGCTTCTCCAGGGAAACTGGAGCATGACTGGAGCAGCAGCTTCCCCCAGCCAGCTCCACCTGAAACCAAACCAGAGGCTTTTCTCCCCAAAGCCGCCTTTCCCAGTCACATTTCCAGCCCCGCCGCAGCTTCAGCATTAATTAGTGATCATTGATTAGTGATCAGCCTGATTGGCAGCAAACTAACCAGGGAACCTGGAGGGGCTCTGGAGAGGCAGCTCTCGATGCTGCCTGCTAATGAAGTGCCCTTCAATTAAAGCAGCCAGAATTAGAAGCTGGAATCACTTCCCGGCTGGAAGCAGCTCCCTGCCACGTGAGCCACGGGACAGAGCCAAGGCTGAGCTGCAAAAATGGGAAGCGACGAGTGCCCAGGTTCTGCCACAGCTCCCCAACCCTCATTCCACAGCCACCTCTCGCAGATTCCTGCCTGGACACAAATCCAGAGCTTCCTCCAAGGCAGCAGTCCAAGATCCCTGCACAGGGGCTGTTCCAGGGACAGTGTGGTTCAAAGAAGGAATTCAGTCACCTGTAACACAGCAAGTCTTCATTTTTATTGAGTTAGTAAGGTCTCATCTGATCCCGATTTCAGTGAGCCACAGAAACCCTCCTCTCCCCCAGCCGGAGCAGCCTGTCCTGGGAAAAGTGATGGATGCATCCAAGGAATCCCACTGTCAGCATCACCCAATCCCGGTGGGATTCCTCCTGCCACAAACCTTCCATCAGCTCACCCCAGTCCTGCAAAATTCAACCAAGCAGGGCAGCCACGGGTTTGGACTGGGATGGGATAATAAACCCCACGGAAAAAAAGCTTGGAAAAAGCAACACGGCTGGAATAGAAGCAATACAATTTTAATTCTGACCAGTCACCTACAAACCCCTCATCTTTCCACTGTTCTGATGGCATTGTTTAAATATCACAGCTGTGACATCGCTCGGGGGGGAGGAAAAAAATAATGACACAAAGATACAGACATTATGATACAATAGTACAAATGATAAATTATTTATACAGTAAATAATGTCAATAGTCAGCACAAATCCAGAAAAAGCAGCCAGCTCCCGGGATTATGGGAAGTTTGGTAAATATTGGAAGTGTAACACTTGGAAAGGAAGCGAGTCGTGTGAGATTCTGCTGGGAAAAAGAAATCACCTCTTTTCTCCACCACCTGTGCAATATTCAGGCATACAGTACAGCTCAGGAACTGCGACAGCAAAGGGGCACGTGGGAACAAGAGTTGGCTTGGCTATGGGACTTCCCAAAAACTGTAAAAACCACAACCCACACCAGGGCTTCCCTTCCCTGTCCCCTCCACGGAGTTTAGTTTCTCTAGAGTATAAAACTGAATAAATAACTGAGCTTATTTGGAGGGGGGGAAATTATGCCAAGAAGGAGGGGGGGTAATTTTTTTTTTTTTTTACAAAATATTAAACATTTTTCTCTTTGGTCAATTTGACCAGTAAGGCTATTTTGGGCTACTAACATTTTAAAAATCAGAAAGAAAAAAAAGCACTTTGAATATTTGCAAAGTGAGAAAAAGAAGAAGAGGGGAAAACGGAGAAATGGGGCAGAGGGGATGCGATGGGACACACAAACATCCTCCAGAAATGTGGGAGGGCTGGGAAGGAGGGAGGATTATTCTGGTAAATCATCACAAAAAGAGCTGGGCTATTCAGAGCACCCCCAGCCAGAACAGTGTCACCCCCTGAGGACACAGCCCAGCCCAGGAATATTTACCAGCCCAGCTCTTTCTCCTCCTAAACTCAGCTCCTGCCACAATCCCTGTGCCAGGCTGGGATCTGGGCTTGGTTAGTCTCAGCCTAAATCTTTCCAGCACCAGAATTTGGGCTGGGGCTCCTCAGGGAGCTTCCCCGGGGTTGTTGTGTCATAAATGTCTCTGTTTAATGCAAAAGGGACAAAGCTCTTGGGGCAGTGATTTGGTAAAAGCAACAATTTGCCATTCAACAGTTTCATGAAGCCAAGGCTCCCTCCCAGGCCCAGAGCACAGCTTGAGCAACTCACGGTGACAACTCCAACTGCGGATTATTTCAGCACCTTAAATGTTTCATATCAACCCCATCTTGCTTCTAAAAACTTCCCCAGGACGTGGCCAGGACTTCTGACTGGGCAGACAATGCCCCATCCCACTGCAGTTCAGGTGACAGACTAAGGGAAAAACACCAAGTGACCTCGATTGCAGTGCTGATAAAATCAAATTGGGAAAAGAACCCCGGAGGAATCGTGCCACAGATCAGCTGGAAAGCACTGCCCTCCCATCTGCAAGTATCACACCCTTCCTGCTCTACACTTCTCAATAACTTCAACAACAACACAAAAAGTCTTTTTCCTCACTCTGAAAGGCAACAGGAATGGGGTTTTGTTTTGTTTTTAAAGACAGGCTGGGTGTGGACAGCAATTCTCTTCCCTCCTATATGAGCAGATGAAGATTGGGAATCCTCCTTGCCAACTCTAGAGGATCCCAGAGGATCCACAGGAACACCCACACACTGAGCATTCCATGCACTAGCAGAGCTACACTGACCTACAGCTCAAACCTGATTGTTCCCTACCTTTGATCATCCTTCAGCCTCCCCTTCCCACCAGGAGATTGACCCCAACTGATCCCAGATCCCATGGAGTCAGCCCCTCTCCGGCCCCACAGGGAACTGTTCCACCACAACGCACACCTCTGGCAAATTCTGCTTGTTTTCTTTGCTCTTTTCCCCCTCTGAACTAGGGAAAGGCCACCAAGACGCACTGAGTCCGTTCAGAGGTGTCCTCCAGGCAGGAGGGAGCACTGGGATATCTCTTGCCATGGATTTTTGGGAGAGCAGAGCTCAGCAGGACCCCTGAGCGTGGTTTGGTGCCGAGGAGTCCAAGCAATTCCAAAGGGATAATTCAGCTCCCAAGGGATGGCTGGACATGGAAGTAGTTGTCCTATGGAGTGCACCTTCCAACAGGAAAAAACAGTGGATGAAATGAAAAGAGTTGTATTTGTACATCAGGGTTTTTAACAGCTCAAAAAGTTTTACAAGGAAAACAAAACCAAACAGCCTCTCTTGGGATCTTCATCAAGGCTAAAAGTCTGTCCAGTCTGGGGATTGGGAAATGGGAACAAATCAAGGGAAAGGCGACTTTAGTGTTTTTTCTTTTTAATGTAGTCTTAAATCATGTTATGCTCAAATTCAATTCATCTAAAAATAATTAGTCACGAGGATTTGTTTTTGATTTGCATTATGAATACTTCATTTAAAAGTAAATATTTTAGTGTTAATCTTCCCTTTTAAACTCTCTTTACAGAAACAAAGAGCTAAAACCATAAATAAGAGGGCATTAAAACCATAAAAATGACATTTGCCAATATCTTAATTTTTCAGCCAGACTTGATAAATCTATCAAAACCAGACAGTTAAATAAGAACCACATTATAAAAATTAGCAAAAAAAGGACTATTAGGTAACTCTGCAAACTCAAAATATGAAACTGTACTAAACAAAATATGTGCAAAAGTATACAAGAGTAACTGCATATAGCAAGGTTAAGCCTGAATTAGTTTTAAAGCTTGCCCCGGTGAAACTGAATTCAAAGTTGTCCCACTGTACTTCCTTTTTTTTTTTTTAATCTTTTTTTTTTTTTGCTTTTTTCCATTTTTTTTTTTCTTTCAACTCACATTGTAAGTCAAATAAAAACAAAATACACATGAAAAAACTTCCAAACGAAGCTGGTACTGGACAAGCACAGAGCAGGACACTCACTCAGCACGAGTGCAGCCACTCACAGAGAGTTCCAGGAGTCCTTAGAGTAGTGTAGGAATTCAACACTGCACACGACAGCACAACTCGAGCATGGTCTTGGGTGTTTTGTCTGGGGTTTTGTGTCATTTTCCTTTCGAGACAAGCTTGCTTTTCTCAGTCACACCTCAGAGATACCAAAGCAGTGCGAGTTTGCAATGTTTAATGCATAAAAACCAAGCCCCCCTGGGCCCTCCGGGTCGGTCTCTTCTAAGAGTAAGGACTATGGGTGAACCAACAGTCTAGAACTGTGTGTAGTTATGTGCAAAACATTCACTAGCACTCGGAATCTCAGGTCTATCTTACGGGCAGAGGAAGTGACAGATGCAGGGGAAGAGTAAATTCAGGAATCCAGCACATGATCTGACACCTACAAAATAGCCAACGGAGTTTTCAAATGGCAGGTTCTCTCCCTAGAAAGTGTATTTGAAATGATTAACAAAGTAACAAAAATGGGCAGAATCTAACTTTGGTGAAAAGTCTGAACATTTTCACATGATGCTCAACAAGCCAAAGTAAGGTACCATCTGTAGCAAAGACTAGATTTAGATTAACTGGTAAGTAGAGACAACTCTTCAAAGATCATAACTGTAAACTGCAAATCTACTTCCAAGTCTCTCACACACCGTTCAGTCCACACAGGCCACGTTCGTTTCGCTGGAAAGACTTCAGCCTGGAAACACTAGGAAAAGAAAAGTTCCTTTAATTGGGTCTTTATAGGAGGAAAGGGTTAGTTGTATTTGCGGACTGCGAGGCTGCCGGCGGCATTCCCGTACTGTGCAGAGCTTGGGGCATTGATCCTGCAATGCTCAGCCCCTGGCCCATCCTGGTGATCGACGCCACGGTGCCCATGGCCGGGATGGGTGCCATCCCCACGGGCACGGGCGCCATGGAAGACAGAGGTATTGGCTCCATGCTCATCGGGGGCACAGCACTGAAGGAGGGGCTGCTTCCCATCACGGGACTCGCTCTCATCTGGTTCAGGGTCAGAGGCTGGGGTTGGTTCACCTGGAAGGGGTTGATTGGAGTCGGTGCTGTAGCGGCGCCTGTGGTGGAGAGAAGGGGGAGAGAGGTTGCACTGCCATCAACAGCAGGGTTGGGAAATGGTCTTTCCTGGCAAAGAACACTCCCTCTGTGCATCCCCAGACAGCCTGTGGGGAACCTGCCATGCAGCAGTGCTCCAGCACAGGCTGCTCCCTTGAAGCAGCCAATGCCTCCAACACCCTTCACTGACCAACAGCCCTGACTGCAGACGGATTTGGTCACCTGGAACACCCCTAACCATGACATCCACATCACTCATTTCATTTTTCAAATGTCACTTTGCATCAGGGAAGAGACTCTCTGCGCTCCTTTACTGCAGAAAGTAGGTTTACGTTGGATATTGGGAAGAAACCCTTCCTAATATCCAATTAGGTGGGGAGGCCCTGGCACAGGGTGTCCAGACAAGCTGTGGCTGCCCCTGAACCCCTGGAAGTGTTCCTGGCCAGGACAGGGCTTGGAGCAGCCTGGGATAGTGGAAGGTGTCCGTGCTCATGGCAGGGGTGGCACTGGATGGTTTTTAAGGTCCCTTCCAAACCATTCAGGGATTCTCTGACTTGTACATTTGCTCCAAGCTCTCACCAGCCTCCTCCATTTTCATGTTTCTGGCACTGAACTCGGACAAGAATTCCCAAAGTAAACAACTTGTTTCCGAATTACAGTGGTGCTCGAAAAAGCAGAGCACCACTTTCCCAGCCTTTGAGGTTCCCTGGACTGCTGCCAGCCCTGCAAATTCCTTTTACCGTACAAGCCCAGGATTATTTGGATGGCCCAGTGACCCCTCACAAACTTTTTGTAGTACCCGGGAAGGGCAGATACACAGATTTCCTCTCTCTCCCTGCTCACTGCCAAGGCTACTCAGAATCACTGCCTTTTTTTCCTACTCAAGGATTTTAATAAATTGACTTTTTTTGCCATTGGAAGAGTGAAGAAAATAAATACTGAAAGAGCATTTCCAAGTCAGTGCAAATTTCAGCTTTCAGAACACACATCTGCCACCTTTGGTGTCTCCATTTCAGTCTACTCTAAGCAAGGGCTCACTTCCACCAGGCCCAGTTTACAGCAGAACTGCCAACAGCCTATTTTCTTTTTCCAAAATACACCGAGAATGTGTTCTCAGACCAAAACTGGCTCATTGTGCCGGCCTAAGACAAATTAGCCAGCAGCCCCCTGAATTACCCTGCAGTTTGCTCTCTGGAACCTCAGGCTGCAGTCAGAGATCTCCTGTGCCTCCTGCAACTCCTGGAAAAGGGAAATCCCAACCTGCTTCCACAGGAATCCACTACCTATGACCTTCCCAAGGTAATCTTACCTGTTTTGACCATAACCAGCTAAGTTCAGCCATTTTTAAAAATCCCAAGCCTTCTAACACAGGTAATTTTGAGCGAGGGGAACTGCTGGAATAAAGTTCAGCTGCAGACCAAGAGCAGAGACTTTGTGTTTTCAGGGCTGTCACTGAGCTGGGTGAGCCCAGGATGCCTCTCTGACACCCTCCTGCTCTTGCTCGTGATCTGTTGGCTGAAGTAACCAAGAAAACCAAGCCCAAATCACCCTTCTTAAACTCCAACAGCACCAAGCTATGCGGAGTTTTCCTACAGGAAGGGGAAGCTCCAACCTGAAGGGCTGTGCAGAAACCTACCTGGTGCCAAGAATGGGTTCAGTGAAGTAACAGGCTGTGGTGGCTTAGACACCAGAGAATCCAGGTTCACCAGGGCAGCGTTGGGGCCCAGGAAGGACTCTGGGGTTTTCCTGGCTGCACTTTGTTTGCCTGAAGTGCCACTCGAGTGCTGCGAGTCAAAGAGATCAGGACTCGTGGTACCGCTGTGCTGGGATGGCAGAGTGGAACCTGAATCAGCTGCAACAACACAAAGGGACAGGCAGAACGTGTGGTTAATCCCCACAGCCAAGCAGAGGGAACCCTGAGGTGT
This sequence comes from Grantiella picta, assembly GCA_013397955.1. Lineage (NCBI taxonomy): Eukaryota > Metazoa > Chordata > Aves > Passeriformes > Meliphagidae > Grantiella > Grantiella picta. The sequence continues at coordinate 16,328 of VZRM01005541.1, forward strand.
GTGAGAGCAGAAAGGCTTTATTCTGGGTTTGTATTAGTCAGGGCTCAGTGTTTCAGGCTGGGTTATGCCCTCTCAGCATGCAAGCAGGTCAATGTTCTTTAGGAGAGCATGAAGAAGCCACAGTCAGAGTTGCAGTGCTCTACTGATGGAATTCCCACAGCTTTGCTGCTCCAGGTGGGACTCAGAGGCTCCAAGGAAAAGCTACTCCAAAGCCTTGGCTTGTGCCCTCGCCCTACACCACTGCTGTGCTCTTCCTAGCTGGATTCCACCCGGGGTTTCTCTGTTGGGTTCAAAAAGCCCAAACTGTGCTTCAGGCAGAACCATCCTGAGAGCAATGGTACCACAGCACTGACAGCTGAGGGTCTGGCAGTTTTGATTTACTGACCATTGACCAAAGGAAAAATTAATTTGAGTATTCATAAAAGGTATTTTCTCATCTTCCTACTGGAATTTACAAATTTGAGAAATTCAGTCAGCATGGTTCTGGTTCACTAAGCATAAGCCCTACTCCAAAAATGCTGGACACTGGAAATTAAGAAGTCCAACAAATTTCTGGGTCAATGCAGCAGAAGGTTATACAGTGCAATTCCATGGATTACAGAAGGCCCATTCCCCACGAGTTCATGCACAGGCCAACATGTGAACATGGAGCTTTAACTGCTGCATCATCACTTCCTTCCCTTTGTGAAAGTTGACTTTTTTTGTTCAATAAAATTTAAGAATACAGACATTTGTTGCTGTGATTGTCACCCAACCTGTCCACATGCTAAGAATTTGAGTCGTACCTGGCTTTTTGGAAGTTCGAAGTGTGTCAAATTCAGAAAAATCATCTTTAACTGTACCATTCAAATTACTGAAGAGGTCAAAAGATGTACTTCCTGTTCAAAACAACAAGACAGCCCTGTCATTAACACATCTTCGGTTGCATCACACACCTGATCCTCCTGGAAGCAATTCCTAACCCATTGCTGTTACCAAGAAGCCACGACAGGTTCCAGGGCAGCAGTTGGGAGTGCTCCTACTCTTAGCCAGGAGCTGGGGGTAGGAAAATGTCACAGAACTGTTCTTTCTGACAGCGTGGAACAACTAAATCAGAGCAGTTTGCTTTTGGATCAGCGTAGGGCACACCTGAGCATGCTGGGGTTTGGTTGATTGAGTGTCTGCACTAGAGACAAGCAGATCTTGCTGTGGAAGGAGAGAACAGGAATGGATTTACAGCTTTAACTATCAAGTGTTAATCAGCCCTCGAGTAAAACACCAATAGTGATGGTTTCACTTCTGCTCCCCAAGTGGAAAGGAGGAGGAATGCCATAGCAAAGATGGTAAAGCCCCGTTAGCTGAAGCACCAGCGTTCGCTCAGAGGTTGCAATCAATAAAACATCACCATTTCAAAACGTGGACGCACTCTTACCTCAGATTGGAGGCATAAAAAACACACCTACATCATCAGCATCACACTCCTAAACAGCTTTAAGGTTTCTGTGGGTTTTTTTAATTAGCTGAAATGTTTTTGTAATTTACTTTGAACCTTCAATGCATTTCAAGCAAAAGGAGCACAAGATGACAAACCCCAACAGAAGGAGTGAAGACTTGAGTATAAAAACAATACTTATCAAGAACAAAGAGCCACCACAGTTAAAGACTCATTTCACAACGATACAGTTATTGCCCTTTGCCCAGGGAAAAGCTGCTCAGACAACTTTTTGCAGCACTCAGATTCCTTTGTCTGTTGTGCGCTGGGATGAATGACGAGCAGAAAATGCATTTTGGATGCTTTTAGCCACGGTGGCAATATGAAAATGCCAGGTATTAACACTCATCAAGGTTGCATTAGTTACAGAGCACGAACAGACAATTACAGCAGCACCTTCTGCATCTTTACCAGGGCTCAGGGAGGGCTTTCACACCCTCAGTCTGAAGGAACAAACCTTCATTTGCACCTCTAAAAGTCTCCTCCAAGCTCAGAGCTGCTCAGCCTGTCAATCTACATCTGCAGACATCCGACTGCAGAGCTATTTATCATGAGGAAAGGTTAAATTAGAGTATCATTCATTGCCAGAAATTAAGTCCTTGTCTAATTAAAGATAAAACCCAAGAGCAGCAGCACTCCCAAGTGCTCAGCAGGCAGCCACAAATACCAGGAGGAGGCACAGAAGGGACAGAGCACGAAGGAGCACCACAAATTCAGAGCCCTAAGTCGGAATAATTACATTTAAATTTCTTTTTCCTGCTGGTTATTACAACTCCCTTTTATTTTGCACACCAGTTCTGCCAATTGTTCAGCTTCTTTGAACCACACAATGCAAGAAAATCATTTGGACTTCTCCTCATTACTCAAATAAGACGGATATGCGATGAGACCGTTGCTCACCAGAAGTAGAGAGAGGTTTGTTTGCAGGTGCTGATCCCCAGGGATCCACAGAAGGTTTTGCTGCAGTAGAAGATGGCTGAGCAGGAGCCCAAGGGTCCACATTTTTGGCCAGAGGCTGAGCTGTGGATCCTGCTGGTGCTGCCCAAGGGTCAACGGAAGCAGCTGGTTTGGCACCTGCAAGAAGAACCAGCAGGAAAGAGCAGTCAGTCCAGCTTCTCTTTGGAAAGCTTTCCTTGGAGATTCACCCCTCTCAGGAGCCTTTATTCCCAATTAATCCTGAGCATAAATGGGAGCAGCAGTTCAGCACCAGGAACTCTGATAACTCCCAGCATCTGTGCCACGCACACTGAACAACGAGCACCAGGAAATTCTGGGCAAGGCAGGGGGATAAACAATTCCCCTCTTTGAAGCTGAATACAAATATCTGCAGCTCCAACCAGAAAATAAACTTGCCTTTATTACTGACATTGCCACTGCGAGTGACAATCCCTGGCTGGAGGTGACCTAAATCACAGGGTCTATTTATGAACTCGGGGGAAAGTGAGTTTATAAAAAGCCCAGAGGTAAGAGGTATGAGATACACAATATTAACCCTTGGACAAAGGAATCTGTAAGATTGAGAGGGAATGTTTTCCAACTCTTTTAACCACACTGCTGTTTTATAAAAATATAATCAGCTTCCCTGAGCCAGCTGTGTTTTTTTATTCCCATTTCTAAGTACTCCTGACACACATCTAAGCTGCCTACTGATACCCCCTTTTATATTTTAACCCAAAGCCTGTGTGTTCAGGGTTCTCATTTTTACTGGAAGATGCTGACAACTCTTAATTCCTACAAATTCAATCACCAATTATTTAATTCCTAAATGAGGACTGCATAACCCAAGAGCAGGACAGATTTACCCACGTGTAACAACTCTTACCTGCAATATCCTGTGGGTTTCAAGTTAAAACTGAGAATTATTTTAGCTTTTAAAACTCCATTCAACCCTCCTGGCATCCCAATATTCCTGTAAATCAACTGAATGCTGCACACAGTGGCACAAATTCCAACCGGAATTTTGGTTTTTATTTCATCAGCAGGCACGTGGTTGCCACAGCTCCAGAGCAGGAAATGCCAAAACCCTCCAAGGAAGCCCCACTATTCCCAAACCAGTACTTCCATTTCCTTTATCTGCCCCCAGTGCTGAGTTTTGCAACGCCACACTAATGACAGCATTTCCCATCAACAGCAGCTTCCCAAAATGTCCTTTCTTTCCTAAAGTTGCTCTTTAAAATGTGAAAAACTGCATCTTTCCCTTCAGAAATATTCCATGAATTGAGCATCAAAAGCCTATGGAACACTGAATATTTAAAATGGCAACCTTGGTTTTTCTGTTCACTGAAAAAAAAAACCCATTAAATAATTTAATTCATTTGGTTCTGACCATACACAACACATCACAATTGTCTAGGAGCAATTAAGGACATGATAATTCAGGTCTATGGCTTTCCTAAGCTCAGCATCCCACCTAAATATTAGATTAAATTCTGGGAAGAGTCTAAATCCATGGCACTGGACACAACCAGCAGTGAAACCTCCCTGTGTGAGATGAGTTGGCTTTGCTGTGAAGACAACAGAAGCACCACTCTCCTCTTTCCTAAGATTCCAACTGCACACACAAAACACACCTGCTTAAAAGGAGTGCAATTCCCATTGGTTTCTGCGTGGGAATGGGTTGGGGAATGTCAGTGGAATGAATCAAAAAGGACTAACAGTGGACACTGAGGAACTTCGAAAAGCTCAACGTTAAACAGCAAAAATCTGAAATGCCATTGCTCCTGGCAGTTTTCTCTTACCAAATGATTGCCAGGGGTCAGAGGCAGGAGCTGCAGCCGTGGATCCTCCCCAGGGATCAGTCTGGTTTGCAGGTTGGACAGCAGGAGGTCCCCAGGGCTCTGTTTTGGGTGGGGCCGGTGCCGAGGAGGGCAGGGCATCCATCAGGTCCAGCAAAGTGGTGTGCTGAGGGCAGGAAGAAGCTGAGCTTTACTCAAGAGCATTGTCAGGCTGAAGTACAAACCCGTGAGAGTGAAGAAGCAATTATTATTATTTTTTTTTCCTTTTACACACCTGCATTGACTAGTAGTTTCAAATATAACCCACATGGAAGAAGCTTTAAGCTACACAACAAAGCAAACCCAAAAGCATAAAAGAGCTCAGTATTAAGCTAGTTTGTGTTACTGTATTTCAGCTTTTGGCAGCATAACCGGGAATTTCTTAGGCGAAGGCACTACCTCCTTCTTTTTGGGAATTTTAATTGTGTCTCTGCGACTCTCCTCCAGAGCCATCTGTAATCTCAGATCATCTCCGCGTCTGAGGCGCTCCTCCTGCAAAGGAAATCAACACTGGTGATATAGACCATGAGCCTGCACTGAGCTGCTGCTCCCTCCGGGGCTCCAACCCTTCCTGCCACCCTGTGCACCACAGGGACGTGGTCTGGGCTGGAATTTTGACATAACACAAAGGAGGGATGGGAGTTTTCCTGGGATTCTTGCCTCGAGCAGAGGTCAGGATCACCCTGTGATCGCAACAACATCCAGTTTGCTGACTGGAATTTACCCTGGTGGTGTTTTATTCCTAATGAAACATTCTTTCCAGAATTCAGTTAGGAAACACCACAGAATTTCAAGTGAACAGCCCATTTTTAAATTATCATAGCGATTTTTCAGCGTTTAAATTGCCACCGAAGCTTGTAAGGAACTAAATTTAAACTTCCCTGGCTTTTCTTCACTTCCCTCCACACTGGTGCAAGATCCACCAAGGGAATCAAGTCTTGCCAACTCCATGTGTAATTTGAAGGTTTAAACATCTGTAACTACAATGTTTGTACCACATTCAACTACTTTAAATATCTTTGCTTGCATCATGTCTCTCAGAAGTTGACTAATCCCCCAGCTGCTATTTCCCTTGTCATTTTTGAAGCTACTTCAAGATGCTTAGATTCTGATTTATATTTTCGTTCCCTTTATTGCCCAATAATGATAAAGTTTACTGGGTGACAGTTTCCTTTTCCAAGCATTCATGCTTAATATACAGCTGTAAACTAAATTGTCACAGGAAGCTTCTAAAATATTACAGGCACTCAGCATGGCTGACTTGAATTTTCACTCAGAGACGAGACTCAGTTTTGTTATATATTAAAAGCAATAATTTCAGTCACGTTTACTCCAAATTCAAAATGAAGCTCCTAAGAATTAGCATAGTAACATAACCCAGGTGATAGATTAGGAATCAATTTAGTTTAAACCAAGTTTTTTTAGATATTCTGGTACTTTGTGGCAGGTCACCCTCCTGTTCCAGACACTCCCACCAAACGAACAGACCGTTCCAAATTCCACTGGAATCAGAATTCACTGACATCAATGAAGGTTTTCAGGACCAGTCATGTTTTCAGCTCTTCCTAACTGAAAACATCTTCAGTAATGTGATGATTAACATCCTCCCACACAAAGTCTTCTCGCAAAGTGACTGTCATCTTCCACTAGTCTCAACAGCTCGGAGGCTGAAGTTACTTTAAAAAGAGATTTAAAGAATAAAAATAATAAAAAAAAGAAAAACCACAAGAGCAACATCTTCTTTCTCACTCCCCCTATTCCACCTGGAGCAAAGCCAAGCTGCCATGAAAAAAAAAAAAAAACCAACAAAAAAACAACCAAACAAACCAGGATTGCAATCTCAACTCGGAAAGCATGGACACTTTGGCAAACCTACACGGGCACCGACCTGCTCCGCCACCTCCCGGCTCATGGCCAGCGCCAGCTGCAGCTGCAGCTCCTCTTCCCCGCTCGTCTGAGGCCGGGCTTGCTCGAGCTCCGAGGAGACTCGAGGGGATGTAGCTGTTGGGAGACAAAACCCAGCACATTCAGCACAGCAAACAGCAAAAAGAGGGGTCAGCGTTGTTTCCTGAGCCCTGTTTTCGCGCGGTCGGGTTTAAAGATCCTTCAAGGTTAAGGGTGAGAGGGATGAGGCAGGAGGATTTAGCTGGGAGAGCTCTGCAAGATGGTTCTGTTGTTTTAAGGGAAAAATATTCCTGGCAAACAAAGGGGTTTTTGTGTTCGTGGGGCTGTGGGATCAGGAAGCACTCCCAGCTCATGGTGGATATACCCTGAGTGTATCAGAGCTCCAGGGGCAGGACACGGGCTTAAAAATGTACAGAATTCATTGCTGAAGAAAACATTTGTGGGTATTTCTTACATCTTCCAGTGTCAGAAAGGATCTGCTGGGAGTGAGCCAATATCAGGGTAAAACTGGATACCACCCACTTTTCTGTAAAATAATACAGTCTTAATGGGAAGATAAAGAACTATTCTTAACTGCTGAGCAGGCTCAGGGACAAACAAACCAGCTATTCAGACCCCAAATTTATACAAATGCTGTCCCATTCTCTGGTAAAGAAGAGTTTGGTGAATGGGCTGGGGGCGTTGTTTGGTTTTTGGGGTTGGTTGGGGTTTTTTGGGGGAAGGTTTCCATTAGCTGAGCACTTGCTGGTATCTCCCCCACTCCTCCTCGAGGAACAGTCAAGCTTGACAGCTAAAATATGCAATTTCTCAACACACAAACCATCTTTTAGTGATGTTTTCACTGGAGGAGCATGTGAAATTCCCATCCTACACCACTAGCAGGTCTAGCACTATAGAGTAATTAAACAATTTTGTGCTCACTCTCTCTCAGACAATTCTCTAGCATCCAAATCATTCACACAGAAATTTTAGCTCGCTTTGGCAAGGAAGTTTGTATTTAGTGGCTGGAATGATGATTAGTTTGGCAAAGTATATATTGACATTTAATACATTTAATTGAATGTTTCAAACTAGCGTGTCAAGCTCGAAGAAATCAAGTTTCTTCCTACCAGGTCAGCTGGGCATGTGAAAACGAGATTGTCAAACTCAGTTTAAAAACCACTTTTTCCTCACTACTTTAATCCTCCAAACATTTCCCAGTCCTGTCTCTCCTTAAGTTTCAGGCCAGAATGACATCACAAAACAAGTGGAAGATTCTCATCCAAGAGGCCACAAGGAAGATGACTCTCCATAAACAAGGAATGACCTTTCCTCCTTCCCACCCCACTCTGCTTCTAAAGGCACAAATTAATTTATCACCCACAACAGTTCTTCCACCTTGTGCTGCTCCTGAAGCTCTCAAGCCAACCTTCCTTCAATAAAGATGCTACTCATACCTCAATTCTATTACTTTTTCAAACTTTCTCATATAAAATAATTCAATTTAGCCTGGTTCATGAGTCCTCTCTGCTCCAATAGTCACTGTCAGGCTCTCCAATATATTACATTCAAAATATGATGATTAAAGCAAGCGATAATTCCCAGCCACTCACCTAATAAAGGTAATAAATTAGCACTAATTCTACTCATTCCAATCCAAGATGGATGATTTTAAACCAGAATGGAGGTGGAAATAACTTCCCTTTGGAGCTCAGAGAATGTTTCCGTTGCCAGAAGAAGATTGAGCAGTTTATGGCTGTTAAATATATCAGGCTTGCAAATACCAGAGAGAGAAAAGCTATTTCAGATAAGGGGGCAAGAACTAATGGTATAAATTGGCCATGAATAGATTTGAGATACAGATGGAGAAGAGCAGTTTTCCAGCAGGAATTAGAGAAGGAAGGAGTCATAACTGGTTTAAAAACAGAGCCTGGGACAAATGGGACACCAGCAGAGTCACCTGAGAACAGATGGCACCTGGACTATGAGAAGGGAGGAACCTTCTGGTCTGCTGGGCTTTTAACTGGGGGCGGAAATGGGATTTCCTGCATCCCAGCTTTTCCATCTCTGCATTCCACACCAAGGACCTGATGGCAGAATGACGTTAAAACGATGCAAAACGGGTTCAATTCCACTGCTTTTCCTCCCATTTCCACACAAAGGACTTGCTGGACACGCTGCCCAGTTGCATTCCTGCCTGGAAAAGCTGGAAGGAGCAGGGATTGCATTCCACTCCAAGCCTTTCCCTGGCTCTGCAGTCCCAGCTGTGCACGGGCAGGGCTGGCTTGGCTTTGGCAGGAAGCTCCATGAGCTCACAGCTCCCAGCAGATCCCAACAGCCAGCAGCTCTGGGATCCCCACGCGGATAATTCGGGGTCACACAGACACAGATTATTCCTTTTCACTTTTAGGCTTTGCAGCAATTCATTCTACTTGGTTTCATTAACTCCAAAAGGTATTTCAAGCTCCTTTTTGCTTTAAAAAAAGGGGGGAAATGTCCATTTGAAGTTCTTCCTTGGGCTGGGCCTCATTAAAAAAACAAACTATAGGAATGTTGCTATTTTCCATGTAAGCCTCTGCAGTGTTATAAAACCATCTACATTAAAGAGCTGCCAGCACTTTTTTTTTTTTTTTTTAAAAAAAAAGGATTAAGGGAAATTCAAAACACTGTTCTTGGGAGTAACCTGACAAGTTTCAGCTGAAATTCCCGCAGTCCTAGAACCACCCTTCCACAGGGGCCTCATCCTGCACTAAGGTTTGAATTCCCAGGATCCAGCAGAAAGGTTATTGCCTCAGTAACAGGATCCCTGCCACACAAAGCATCCCTTATCCCCCAGCACATGACAGTTAACTCAGATGTTTATGTAAGATGGGACTCAATAGATCAATTCTGACCTGCTAAGCCCTGCTTCGTTGGGAATTTGGAGATCCCAGTCCCTCCAGGCTGCCCAGGAGCAAATTGGTGGGAATCTGATCCCACAGGGAGCACCAGGCAGGCTGCTGGGCAAGGAAATCATCTGCAGCCTCAGTTAATCACTAGAGCAGGATTCTGCTCCCCCATCTGTGCCTGGGCCAGGCTCTGAATCTTGCAGACACATCTATTGATAATTTCCTATATTTTGGCTCTATTAAAAGGCCTCTGTAGCTGGCTATAGATCTGGCTGAGAGAAAGTGAAATACAGGACACAGAGAGCAGAGGATGCATTAATAATAAAAATCAGACTCTGCGTTTCCATTCAGAAGCCTGTGCTTGGGTTTTGGGGCTGTTTTTGTTATTTCTGGGTTTTTTTCTTTAGTGTCAGGCTTTCTAATTTGCCAGGTGGAATTCTGAAGAACAGAATTCAGCTCTCAGTTACACTTGTTCAGAAAGAAAAGCTGCTTCCTCACTCAATCAGTGAACCTACAAAGGTGGACAAAAAGCCAAAAACGACTTGAAAAATTAAAATAATGTCAAGGTAAGGACTCAGAAACCAACAGCAATTCCCTTGGGAAGCCAGCAGAGATCCCATCTGTCAGTCTTCCAGTGAAAAACCACTCAAATAAAGATGGGATAATTTTAAAAAGCCAATCCAGCCTCTAAAAAGATGGAAAGGCAAGTGCAAACCGCTTAATCTAGAAGGAATTGTGCAATCCACCCTTCCCTTGGGAATTAAGGAATCTTACAGGTACAAGGAGAGAGTTGATAACACCTATGAACGTGACAAGGTGGAGCTGCTCAGCCTTCCTGCAGGATTCTGACTGCACCGAGCAGACTGAGAACTTCTGAAATTCATTTCACACTCAACAGATCCTTAAAGGTTTGTTTTGTCGGGAGCGTTTTCCCCTCGGGTGATCCCTACACCCATGTGAATGGACACAGTTGGGTAATTCAGTGTCACTACAGGAGTCTGGATGCACCAGTGGCACCTCCCACCTTCACTCTCAGCACCAGAAAAATAAATGTACGATGATGAGAGGATTGAATCAAGCTGTCAAATGACATCTGACAGGAGTCTGCCACATTCCTTCAACACTTCAGACTACGGGAATTCTCCACACTGTTCAGCCAGAGTCACTGCTGGGTGATATTCCATATATTCCCTCACTAAGATGTGTTCCAACCTGCAGAGATGCAGAATGGATTATTAAATTAAATTTTTTAAAAAACCAAAAAAACCTCACAAAAAGCTTTAAAAATAGGAGCATTCCAAACGGAACAGGGTGCCCAGAGAAGCTGTGGCTGCCCCTGGAATATCCCTAGAGCAACAGGGATAGCAGAAGGTGTCCCTGCCTTCTGGGACAAGATGGGCTTTAAGGTCCCTTCCAACCCAAACCATTCTGGGATTCTACAAATTTCCTACTGTGTCAAACCCAAAAGAGCAATTCCTCTGATTTATTTACTACTCCAAGCAAAAGGGGAGACAAAACCGAAACAGATGAGTGAACACAGACTTGCTGAGGCTTCACAAACCTGGTTTTAAATAATGAGACAACGTGAATAAAATCACTGGAAATATTAAAACTCATTAATTCAGCTACAGCAGATTGCTCCCAGAATTTTTATAGGTTCAGGCTAAAGACCTGGCATTTCCCAAAACCCATAAAATCCCCTTCCAGTGCATCCTTGAGCATCTCCTCTCCAGCAGGCTCTGAGCACAAGGAATCCAAGCCGAGCCCACCTCGGGCAGTGCTGCCGAAATCAGGTCACACCGAGCTGGGTTTGTGTCACCGAAATCAGGGCATCCATCCCACTCCTGCTTCCCAAACCCTCCTGGAGCCCGGGGACAAAGGGAAGGATGTGTGCACAACCCAAAATAACACCAGGGCCGGGCAGAACAGGATCGGATCTCTTAAAAAGCGTGGCCTCAGTAAACTTGGGTTTAAAACACAACCAGCATTTTCCAGGCTGGAAGCAGCAGCCCAGCTCAGGCTTAAAAGGTCTATATTAAGAATATCCTACTTTTCCCCGTGCAGCCATAAATCCAGAATCCTATTTAAGTGGTCACTGGCAGCTGGAAATGAAACAAGGCCAGGAACAAGAGGCTGAAGTTTTCAAAAGTGGGTGACAAATGTCAGGCAAAAAACCAATTATTTAGACCCAAAGGGAGGTTAGGACTATTGCTCCCGAAGATTTCAAATATCCAATTTATATCTCTTCCTCTCCCCAGCAATTTTAGTTTCAGCACCACACAAGAATGTTCCCTTAAGGTGAAATAAAACCTGGCATCAGATTTGATGTAACTCCACAGAATTTGCACATTTTCCAAAATGAATCAAAATTATGCATTTGGTCACATAACGTTTAACAGCTCCTAATCTGAGCATTAATTGTGCCTGGTTTAAAGACAGAAGATAAAACTAATTGTTCTCAATATGTCAGAAATTGCTGACAAGATGGAGATTGGGAGGAACTTTATTTTTATCTTTTGAGTATCTCTGTTGGCTTCCATTGACAGGTTATGAGACTGGGTAGAAAAAAAAAATACAAATACTTTCACAATTCACGTGCCATAATGTATTCCCTGGAATTAACCGAGCACAGAGATCTTCAGGGCTAACAAAGTCATCATGGCAAAGCTTTGGAGGAAAGGATTTTATTAAAACTATCAAGTTTCACCACTTCATTTTGCACAGTTTCTACAGGATTTTTGAGATGAAATGAAAATATTCACTAGGAAACGGGGAAAAATATCCTTATTTGCCTGCAGCAGTGAGGGATGATTGTACATCAGTCAAGAGATCCTTTTCCACCCTGAATATACACTACACAGGCTATCAATATTGCTTTTATTTTGTCACAAAGGATAAATCTGGCACACAAAGACCAGCAACTCCTTCAGAAAACCCTTCTGGCTCAACATGGAGTAAAAACCCAATTGTTGGGAAGCTGGAGAAGAGCAGAAGTTTGAGCAGTGCTGCCTGTGCAGTGCAGCTGACTCAACATTCTCAACAAAGTGACCCAAAAAGGCTTCACTGACTTAAAATTGCATTTTTAGTCACTGAGAGGAGAGAGATCCCTCATGCCCAAGCCAGTATCCACTGGAAGTTCCTGCTCCCCTAGTGAGCTGTCCTGGAGGAACTACCAATCTCCTTCAGCTCTTACTGCTGCAAGAAAGCATTAAAAATGAGATTTTATAACCCAACATAAATCCTTCAAGCAAGGGGAATGAATTCTGCAACCCCCAACCATCGTGTGGAAAAGGAGCAGGAGTAAAATGTGCTGATAGCAAACCACTGAGGGATGAAAGATTTCCTTTAGTGATGTTGGCAGAAAGGCTCTTCCACTCTCCCCAACTTTATTTCTATTTGCCTGAGAAGAAGGCATGCTAAACACTCAGCAAAGAGGGTGGATGGACATTCTGAAGAGGCAAATCTCATGCTGTAGATGGTAAATCTGAATGTCTCTGATCTCCTCTTCAAAGGCTCAGAGGAATGGAAGAGAATTCTGCCAGAATATACAGAGCAGCAGTTGCATCTTAGGGATGTTCTAAGGGGAGTATTTCCCAGGAGTGAAGCATAACTTAGTTCCTTTTACAGATTTTTTTTTTCTGATTCCATATTTTCAGCACAAAAGAAGGGTATAATTAAAAAAAAAAAAAACCCACAGGATGGATACAATCTCTTTCACTTTAAATAATGAAAAACATCTTCTCCATCAAATTTAGCAGGCACAAGAATAACCCTACATTTATGTAACAGATTAAATGTCTGGATTTTAATGAAACTCCTTCCTTGTTTCCTGGGATAAAGCTCTTCCCAGTTTCCCAGTATCAGAAGGACTTAGCACAGCTGCTCTGCAAGGTGCTGTTTTGCTTTGCTCTACTCAATTAAACCAGATAAGAAACATATTGAAACCTCAAAATACGCAAACTGACACCTGTATTTTTGCTGATACACAGTGAAAAAAAGTCCAGGAGAGTTGGAACAGAGGAAGAACTGAGAGGAGGTAAAAAAAAAAAGCCAGAGATTTCTAAAGCTTTTTATGGGGTGAGGAGGAAAAAAAACTGAAGGAATCATTACCTCCAAAGCAATCCAGCCACAGGAGACACACAGGGAAGTGGGAGCAGCCAGAAAATCCACATTTTGGAATACTGAGAGAACAGCCAAACTTGCTGCTTCTCCCATCAAAATTCCTGAAGCATCCGAGGAAGAATTCAGGAACACGCCCTGCATTGCTCAGTCCTGCCGTGAGGAATAGTTTGGAGCCTCTGGTAGCATTTAAGATGCCAAACAATAGTTCCAGGCATTAATTAAAGTTGGTGGAGAAATAACCCTGTGGAACCCAAGGTGTGCTCAGCATGCCTCAGTCACTTATTTCAGCCCATTAGCCCGAGTTAAAAATAGTATTCAATCTACCTCTAAATTCGGAATTTTTTTGTTGTAGTCAACAATAATTTACAGATTTGAAAGGGAAAAAATGTTATTATTGAGGTAATAATATGCAAGTTTTTCTTTAAAAATTCAAAGTGCTCAAGCGTGGTTATTATAGAAAAATGATATCCATATAGAAAATACAAACATACAGAAATATGATTATTACAGAAAAACTAAGATATTTGGTATCCTACTGCTAATTAAAAGATCAAAAATTCTCATACCTTCAAACCTTCACTCACATTTTTTGGTACACTGTATTCTAAAAATATTTCATTTTAGAAATAATTTTTTTTTTTTCCCTGCTCATCTCCATAGCTTTAAACAGACAGAGATGTTCTCCATTCTCCATCCTGGTTTGATTTTCTTGCTCTCTCCTCCTGCCTTCCACAGAAAGTGTCTGCAAATGTCAGCAGGGCTGACCCCACTCACTCGTGGATTTATGATTTAAGAAGCACTTCGGGACTCAAGACATGACAAACTTCAGAGATTCTTAAAACTGGTGCTCAGTGTTTCCTCCGCCCTGGCTCAGTGACAGCCCTCCACACACTCTAAACATTCATTTAAAGAAAAGATTTTCCTTCAGAATTAGACCACAACCACTGACATTCCAGCCAAAGCAGCTTTCATCAGATCATTACTTACATTAAGGAGGATTTAGTGCCAAATCAGGCCTCTTCCTAACATGACAGGGAGTCTCTCCCCAAGCAGTGGTGGAAAGAATTTGTCCTTCCCACATCACTGCATTAATTTTTTAAGAATGAAGTATAGTATTTAGTACAGACTCTCGCGCACCAAATCCTGAGCATATAAATATTTAAATACACACAGATTCAAAGCATTCCTCCTCCAAGAACTGCTGAGTAAGCAATAAAGGAAATCAAACAGCAGCATTGTTGCCAAAGTACAATAGAAGCAGCATAAAGTAGCAAAATGATTTAGGAAATATTCTGTATTTCTTATTTATTCTTAATCCAAGCTCAGGTTGGAAAGGGCTTGGACAACCTAGGGATGTGGAAGCCCATGAGCTTTAAGATCCACCCCAACCTAAATCATCCTATGGCTCCGTACTTAACAAAAACAACAAATTTTCAAGCACTCCTTTTAAAACCAGGAAGAGAAAACCCCCTTCACACCCTCCCCATCACATCAAACACTGGAACACGTTCACAAAAAGCAGCTTGGCAATGCTACCTCTGGGAGCTGACAGTAAACAAGTGCTTTTCAAATCGATTTCCAGCACTACACACATCCTCTCCAAAAGCAAATATTTAACCAGGCATCTGAGAGACATTGATGCCATGGAGCAGATCCACAGAGATCCCAGATCCACAGAGATCCCAGATGCACATAGATCCCACATCCCAGCCCCTTGCAGGCAGCATTTCCACTCTCCCAAAGGCACCATTCACTCCCGAAAGAAAAGGAAGAACATTTTTGGATGTGTTTGCTGTACTTACAGCCATGGTAGGATGCTGGGGATCCTCCTGACTTCCCATACTCCTGCTCAGAGTAGCTGGTGGAAAGGTTGGGCTGACTGGAGCCTCGGCCAAAGGTGATCTGGTTGCTGCCCACCCCAGTGGCCACCTGAGCCATGCGTTCTTTGGTCTTCAGGGCTTGGGCCCTCTCTGTCTTGAGGCGCTCGTCATCCTTCAGAAGGGACACCAGCTGCTTGGATTTCTCCCTCACGTTGATGCCCTGGTCCTTCCCATCTCGATCAATGTACTGAAAATCTTTCAACGTCTGGATAGCAAAAATATTCTCTTTACACTGCTGGGCCACCCTCTCCGAGCCAGTTTTAATCAGGTAATCTAAGAGAGTCAGGGCCTTGTACACGTGTCGCCAGTTCTTGCCGTGGTCGTTCAGTCGTTTCCAGATCATGCTCATAATTTCAGAAAAGGCCACAACATTGTAGGTCAGGTCTGCTATTTCAGTCATCAAGGAACTGGAAGGACCCCAGGGGTCATTTGAGGTCGCTTCCCGAACTTTTATTTCGGCCTCTGAGTAATTGTTCACAATGTTCTTCATCTGCCGTCTGATAGACGAAGTCGTCATTTTTATTTCCCTTTTTACCGAGCCAGATTCCAGAACACAAACAGCAAAGGGCTAAATTTGCTCTTCCAGGAACGTTTCTGAACTGCGAAGGCTCCGTAGCAGTGGCTTATTTGTAACACGTTCCACTACAATCATTTCCTCTCCTCAAGAGAATGACACGAGAAAATGAAAATCATGACCTGAGCGAGGAAAGAAAACAAAGCAGGTTAGTTGGGTCTGATTGTTCCTGCCAGCAAGCCACACACACTTGGGAGAAATTCTCCTCGAATAATTTTTTGTCCTTGAATTTCTTCTGATTTTGAAAACAACCTGCTCTTCTCACGAGTCAGCTTAAACACTTAAGATTAAAAACCCGAAGCACTGAGCAAAACAAAAGCAAGAAGACAATCATGTGCTGATACAAAAGGCAAGATTTTAAAAGCAAACCAGAAACAAAGTCCAACCTGAACATTTAAGTTTCCAAAGTAGAACCTACCTCGAATTTTTAATTACAGAAATTACAGAGCTCAGATGAAACCACATGAGAAATTCCATGTTCAGCAGCCACTTGCTTCCCTCTAACAGCAGGAATCTGCATCCAGAGAGAATGAGCAAACTTCCCAAAAAAATCAACCAAGCAATTTCTGAAACCCTGGAAAAGTTTAAAGCACTCTCAGTCTCAGGGCAGAGATCCTGTGGCCCAACACACTCCAACTCAAGGTGACCTATCATGATAAGCAGATTAGAAGGAATATTTTTTTCCCCAAATGCATTTACTTTGTACATTTGACAACATCCATCAGATCCATGTTTTCCGCTCCGTGTGTCTTTCACACAGCACAGAGGAATTTTTAATTGCATGAGAATGGAATTGTAAAGGCAAAATGATTGGCAAGAAAAGCCAAGGACAAGCTGTGGAGCTGGAAAGCTGTGTCAGTTCTTTAGTTAAGGTCACTGTTTCAAGTAAACAGAGGCCTATTAAGCTTTGGAATAAATTACTTGAGCAAACGGGCAGATTTACCATTACACTAACACAGAACAGCCCTGAGAGTCACCAGTTGCACAAACACCGAGCAGGGACTCGGGAACTGAGCCTGCCACATTCACAGAGATCCCATTCCAGATGTCCTTTAATAATGTTCCTCCAAACACTCCAACAAACCAACCCCATCCCTTACAGAGACACTGCAGACAGGGAAAGCACAGACTTCAAGCCTGGCATTGTTATCATTCTTCAAATTACTACAGTGCCATTTGGAATGAAAGCAGAATTCAGTGTCATCACAGCTCTAATAATTGCTTTTTTCAGCATAAAGATATATTCCCTTCCTTGGAAACCTTTCTGGGCAGCTTAAATTACCACTGAACACCCCTAATGAGTTATTTTATCTTCTTCCACTGAAGCTGATTTTGGCAGAATAAAAATCTTTTGCAACGTGATAGGAGATTAACTTTGATATCAACACTAAATTTCAGGTAAAAGAACACATCACCTCAGGCTTGTTTATGTCCCTCATGGTTTTAGAGGAATTGGCCAACTCCTTCTGAGCCAAGGTCTCCTGAAATTCAGGCTACTTAGAAGCTTCTCCATATCTCCATCATCCCTGTGGTCTTTCCCTGCACGGATTACATTCCCATTTCTTGGAATACACACAGTTCCAAGCACTCTGCATTTCAGATTTTGGCAGCAACAACAGTTCGTGTCACAACATGGTCATTTACTGCTCAGCACTTCCCATTTATCACATAATTCCTGAAATTCCATGTGACTCTTGGGAGTTGTACTCCTACCTCACATTTCTTCTCCCTGTGCATTTCATCTGCCACTTTATCCCTCAGAAGGTCTCAATCTTTCATCATCCCTTTCAATTCATTATTAATTTCAAATTTGACCAATTTGCTTCCATTTGGCCAACTTATTATTTAGGGATAATCTGCAAAAGGGAGAATTTGCAGGAGCACTGATCTCTGGCAGGACACTTGGCTGGGAAGAGCCCTTCCCTGTGAGAACCAACCATTTACTCCTAACCCCATTTCCTGTCTTTAAACCCACTGCAAATCTATGAAAAACATTCTTGACTAACGAGAGTTTTATTTCTTTCAAGGCCAGGGAGGAGAGGCCTTCTCAAAATATTTTTACAAGTACACTATAGCAGCAAGTGCCTCACCTGTGTGTATTTCCACAAGCAAAGAAAACTTTTATTACTTTGCAACTTCACAAGCTTTTGAAAAACTCCTTTTAATACCTCACATGTGAATCCCTGAAGAATTAATCACCCTCACAACACAAGACTGCTTCCCTCTTCTCTCCCTTGCACCAAATCCAGCCACTTTTACAGAACAGCACAGGAAAAATACACAGCAGATTGCAAGAAAAGCAAGAAGAACCCAACCCTGGGTGACTTTTGGAGCTGATTAAATGCACACTGGATTAAGAGAAACCAGCAATTTACACTCTCAGAAAATTAAATATTTCACTTGTTGTCCCGCAACAGACTCAAAACTCATCAACGCTGAGTGATTCTTCACTTCCATATCTTCGAGCCCTGAAAACAAAGGCCTTTAATGAGAGGCACATTAAGGTTTGTTTTTTCCTTTTCTTGATGGACATGTTTTCATCTTACTCCACTCATAACTCATAAAAAACAACTTATTCTAAACCTCATATTAAACAGCCAAAGGATGACAGGATGGAAAGCTGATGGAGCTGCTGTTTCCCTCCCCAGTGCAGTTGTACCAATATTCAAGTCATACCAATATTCAATTACCTTGGCAGTAGGACTGACCCTCACCAAGAGCCCTGTAAGCCTTTGGTACCTGCCTGACACACTCAGTGGAAGCCTTTTCCTTGATTATTCCAAGCCTTGAAGCACCACAGCAGCCTCTTTTAGCATTAAAGAGATCAAAAAGCCAAACACCCTGAACAACATAAAAGTGAGGAACTGTTTGCAACACATGATCGAATTCTTACAGAGAAAATTTAGATTTCTTTTTTTTCCAGAGACCTCAGTGAATTAACTTCTCACAACAAACCGCAAGGAAGCACAATGCACTTGCAACTTCAGCAAAAATGTGAGTTTGCATTTTTAACAGCCGAGTTGCAAAGAAAGCAGAAACTGAGGCCAGTTGATTAAAGCTGCTGTTTCTGGTTAGCAGGAAAAAGGCTTGAGCAGGTTTCTGTGAAAGGTTAAACAGTTTAGTCCTGGTGAGCCTTCCTCATTTTCTTTGTTATCTCTCATTTTTAGGTATCTTGACATCTTCAAATGGCAAAGCAAACAGATCTGAGGACAAGAAGGAGAAGCTTACCTGTGTTATCCAGGTAACCTGGAGGGAAACTCCCCAATTCCTCTTCCCTGTTCCAACAGTTTCATTGCACAAATAATGAACTCTGATTATTTTCTACACACAACACGCAGACAGAAGGAATTTTTGACTGAACTTCTCATCTTCCTCACAAGAGATTTAAGTCAGTGAATGAAATCTCCATGAGGAAACATCTTTAACATGCTGAGACTAACACAAAACCAAAGCCCAGCCACGAAGTCCTTCATAAATTCAGTTCAAAAAAACAGCCCCACAAATCCACCTATGGACAGGCTTTCAGCAGAATCCATTCACACCTCTGGAATGTAAAACTCCAAGCAGGATTTGTCTGCACTGATAAAATGCCCTTCATATCAGCCTGAAGGTAAATATCCACACAGCCCAGCTAAGCATGCACCAGAAATATATGAAAAGCCTTTGATATCAAGTGTGAAAATTAACATTAAACATGAGGAGTTCACCAGACATTTGCATAAAATTTTAATTACCAGTATTATAGACAAGATATATCCTTAGATTAGACATTTACTGTAAGTCACGTGCATGAAAAGTGAGGTTTTGAAAATAGTTATTAATTCAGTCAATCTGTGATCTGAATCTGCAGACATCAATCTACATAAAAATATCCCTGCATTACTGCCTCACCTCTCAGGTGGGAATACACCCAAATACCCAGAGATTTGCTGTCAGGCTGGAATGATCCTCAGGGACCTGTATTCCAGGATAAAAAAACCAAGCACAAACCTTTCTATAAAAAATCAGTAATATAATGCAGAAAAAAAAGCATTTTTCTTATATTAAATCCACACTGCTAGACAGATTTTCAAACCTAACCAATTCCCTTTCAGATTTTTTTTTCCTCTCTTCGTAAATAATCCTCAGAGAACAACTGGCTGACCAGAGGGTGTCATTACCCTGCCTGTGATACAATATTCAACTGCAATCCAAACACTGTTCCCAAAACCAAACAGGAAAAGGGGCAACTGTGCATCGTGGCCACTTGGAGGAGAGGACTCAGAGAAGAGAAGACACTTGGCACTACGCATAAAAGCCAACAAGCAGAACACTTATTAGCTCTCTTTCGCTATTGTACAGCGGAGAAAACAGCAATTCATGGGAATAAAACAGCAAAATGAAGACCCTGAAATTCCCATCAATGCCCTTCCTCAACCTTCAAAATTCTTTAGGAAACGAGTTACAAATACAGATTGGCAAAGGGTTTGGAGAACGGGGTTAACTCCAGAGGAAAGGTTTAATTTCCATTTTTCACAGCTTAAATGCTTGTCTTCTTCTGTGTAATTTCTGAGCAGAGGAAATGGTTCAAAATTCAGAGTTTTGGAAGCCTTCCACTCCCTTTTACAAATGAGAGAACAAGGTCAGCTTTCACAGACAGCAGGTGGCCAAATTATTTCTTTATTTAAAGAGTTAATGCTGAAAGATAATTCTCCTTCAGATTTATGCATATTCATGAGTGCCAAGGTTAGATTCTGCACTGGTTTTACAGTCCAGTCTCAGCCTCACAGGAGGAAAGTAACTCCAGCTCGAAGAGTCTTTTAGCCATAAAAGAGATTTCTGGCCACAAATCTGGTTCAGTTTTCTCCATACCACCTTTTCTCACATCTCATCTCCTGAAATTCCCAGGATTTGAGCTCCATGTGGAGCTCCTTTCTCCGAGTGCATGGGAAGGGAGGTGAGGAGATCTCTAACAGCAGCACCACCTGGCCACGTTCTTTTGGGATCTGCCACCCCAGAGGTGCTGGGGCTTTGTCACCCACAGCTCCATTTGCCTTTGCAGCTGCAAATTATGGACAGGATGGCTGCAAATGTGCTCTGAAGGGCTGGAGAGGGACCAGGCTCTGTCAGACCTGCAGATCACCACTGACGATCCAAATCCGACCTGCACCGCGATCTAATTTTAGGATTACGAGCTTTGACAACAGCCCTTTAAAAATAACACATTGCTCCTTCTACGGCCAGGTCAAGTGTCACCCTCAGTGCCACCTGCACTGTGGGCACATCTCAGTTTATTCTTCATGCAGCAATTACCAGGTGTGCAGTGAATGCCAGAGTATTGCAGAATTAGGGAGCAGTGGGAGGTCAGGCCGTTGTGCACAGAGCCAGAAATTCCAAATGCAAATTAATCCAAAATACCTCCCCAAACTCTCCAAAGGAATTTGTTCTTGGGGATTACCTGCTTCAACGAAAGCATTTCGTCTGTTCTCTCAGAAATTGAGTAGTAAAATAAATCACCCGATGTGTGCCTTGACTGAAAGGCAACAATCTGAAATAAATTCAGTTTAGCAAGTAAACTTGAATAGTATTTTCAAATGAATCAAGGGAATTAGGAGACACCTCCTTCATATTTTCCTTTTGGAAGGGAGGAGGACATCCAATATTCTTGCTAGAGGATGTGTCTTGGAATTTATTACTAATTAGATAAGTCCAGCCTTATCACTTCAGCTGCTTTTGAGGTGACAGGCACCTGCTCAGGCTCCCACAGATCAGCTTGAACACAGGAAGAACTGCAAAAAATACAAGATCACAAAATGTCAGCTCCATTCTTTAAGCCCCAGTTTCTTCCTATAGAACTGCAATTTTTAAAATATGTGCTCATGTATCAGACTCCATATTTTGGGAATGTGTTTTGGGAAGACACCTGCTACTTAAAATTACCCGATGATTTTATTAACTAAATTCATTTTGCACTTTTATTAATATGAAGCAGACGTCACCAAATGCAGTTTCTCCCATCCTCCTACACAGCACAGACATGAAACCACATTAATACACTCACTAGGCCAGAGGCAAATGCTCACCATGACAAAGATGAGGTGGGAAAAACAGTTTAACTCTCCATGTTACTACTGCTAGAAGCTGAAGGATTAATACTTTTATTTTAGACACGAATTTCTAAGGGAAAAGGATTGTTCAAGAAGTGCAAGATGTAAAGAAATATCAGTCCATACATCCAAACACTATTTTTTTCAGTTTAATTAAGTGTGCTGCCTGCCAGCACAAACTACAAGCCAGCAAAGAAAACAGAGATTGATTTAATATCCTACTTACATCCATCAATGTCCATTCACGGCATAAAATTTCAAGCGCCTTCCCTCACAGCCACCAGATTTGCACAATCATCTTGGAAAGTCAACACCATGTCTTAATTCAACTATCACAGCTGGTAACAACATCAGATTGCTTTAGCCCTCAGAAATGAAGGTACATGAGATGTCTGCCCATGAGGTTGGACTTCCTCCCCTGTGAGGGTGATGAGGCTCTGGCACACATTCCCAGAGAAGCTGTGGTGCCCCTGGATCCCTGGAAGTGTCTGAGGCCAGGTTGGATAGAGCTTGGAGCAACCTGGGAATGTGGAAGGTATCCCTGCCAGGGCAGGGGGTGGAATAGGATGAGCTTTAAGATCCTTTCCAACCCAAACCATTCTATGACCAACCTGCTGTGAAACTGCAAAGTGGGAAACACATCCCAAAATGCTCCCTGCAGGAATGTTCTGCCCAAACCCCAGGGTTTCACACCAGGAGCTGCTGCCCAGCAGTCAGGCTCAGAGAAGAACTGAGGATGTGATTCTCAGAAGGCTGAGCCCAGCTCCTGCCTTCTCCACTCTGCCTCACAGCAGATGCCCAGGAGGAATGGCTGCAGTGAGCTGATCCCACACACCGGGGGAGGACAGAGCACAGCAGAGCTGGGGCTGCTCACAGATCACGTCACCCAAACAATTAGTGCCAAGGGCACTCTAATTACTTGAAAGAACACCCCAAATAAGGGGAGTAACGAGTCATTTCAACAGCAGTGTTCAGTTACAGCTCACCGGGCAAAGCTGCACCTGGGAAGCTCAAACTGGTGAAGTCGAAGATGATGGTTTAGATTTGGGACTTGCTTCAGCAGGTGACCGTGCAAGGAATGCCAACAGGGGTTCTGGGAAATCTCATTTTCCTGCCTAGTAACACAGCAATTCCATCTTGAAGACAGCCACAGGGAAGGAGGAAATTTGGTCCTTCACTCTTTAAATTAACAAACTTCATAAAATCTTGGCCCTGCCTTTTTCCCACCCTGATTTTAGCTCTGTCCTGCAACACTAAGTGTTCAGCTTTCCCTCTGACTCCTCCGTATCTCCTATCTTTTCATACTGTACACACCACAGTTCCCAAAACCTTTCCCAAACCAACCCACCTCTTCTCCCTCTTCCTATCAGACCTGTCTAACATGTCCAGGATCACCACCTCGGCAGGAGCATTCCAGAGCAGAAGTCCCAGCTGTGTCACCAGCAACCTGGATTTAGACTGTATTCTGGTTACCATGAAATAGAATTCAAGAACATTGAATAATATAAAAATAAGTCACTTTGGACAACTTCTGTGCTGCCCCAGTTCCTGATTCTGAGCTATATTTTAAGTTCAGCTTTGATGGAAGTGAATCACTAAAAGATTTTTTAAAAAATCAGCACATTTGATATAAGGATTCTGCCTCATTTTGCTACTTGAAACTTTCCCATTCCTTCATTCAGGCACAAATAAGAGTCATCCTTGCTCAACAACGCAAAGGTTTGTTATTATTTTATTATTATTTTCTTGGGTTTTGTGGAATCAGGGAAAAAAAAAATCTGGTTTGAAGTTGCCAGTGAATCCCACATTCTTCTATGCAGATACACAGAAATTTTCAGCTGTCAGCATAACAATTCCTCAAGTTTTCTGAACCCATCCTCCAGCAGTAAAATTCTACCTACTCTTTTATCTATTCTGGATATTTAGACGGAAAATTATTTGAGTGGGAGGCAGCCTTGTTCATTTCGAAGAGGATGACAAAGACTTGTTACTCAAAAGCATCTGTGCCTGTTCCATCACTAAAGGTCATTTTCTCCCAGTCAGCTCTTGCAGAGAACATGTTCTCCCCTCTTTGCTTTGACACCCTGCAAGCAGCAACTCTGCTCATGTCCTTGGGACTCCACATACCTCCTAAGGAATCCACGTGGAAAGGCAATACCTACCTCTGTTTCCAAAACAGCTGATTATGGCTTGGGACATATTAAACAAAATGCAATATATCCCTTGTGTAGCGCTGCTCCTCTGTGTCCCTCCCTGCTCCTCCCTGTAGCTCCCAGAGCTGCCTGGTATCTCTGCCTGGTGAGTATTGTTTTGACCACTGTTTTCATGCAAGTCGTTAAAAACCTTCTCTCGTTAGACTTAAAAACAGAACACGAAAGTGGCTTAAAAACTCACCCACTCCATTTTCTCATTTTTTTCAAGAGCTTTCCACCTAGTCCAAATGCACAGAAGAAATTCTAGCCCATTAACATCCATCAGAGAGCAGTAATGAATTCATCAATATTGCTACAATCCGTGGGCACAGCATCGTGCTGAATCATTTAGTAACTACATCTGCAGCAGGAAGGGCTCACACCACCCTCCTCACACTGCCTCAACAACCTCCCTGAAGAAGGAAAAATGAATGTACTGACATCCCCCGAGCTCTGTTATCCCTCTTCATGGGGTCGGTGGTGCCTCTCCACACCAGTATTCCCACAGCCATCAAATCCTGCCTGGAATTGCTCTCCCTGGACATCACCCTCCTTTGCCAAGCCACCTGCAGGCTTGCTAGGAGCTTTCAGTGCTTTCTTTCCACAAATGACACAAGGATTTGGCTTTTCCCTGCTTTTTAATCTACGTGGCAAATATGTTAAGCTTTAAATTGAGTATTTAATTTGCAAAGAGAAAAAATAAACAACAAGAACCCTTCAACACCATATTACTGCAATAATTATTGTCACACACTGGACTGTGATTTTATTTTGCTGTCTATTTACAGAGCTATGGAGGGACAAACTTCTTCCTCCAGCAAGAAGTTTTCCTAACAGTGAAAGTTCTATACATAAGAAAAGCTAAAAGCTACCAAAATCAGCCAGTCTTAAGAGAAAATAATTATCAAGTAACATGGAAGTTTAGCTACCAAAAAAAGCCCATACCTGTGGCTAGAGCACAACAGTATTAAGTTACTGTTCTCATAACAAAGGAAAAGGAATTTATTCTTTAAAAAAAAAAAAAACAGCCTTAATGACATAAACAAAATTATCCTTAAATGTAGATTGGAAACTCCTCTGCCTGCTTTGCCTTGCCCAGGGATGCCAAGGCTGGTGGGCTCTGCCCGGCTGCAGTTTTCCATCTCTGCAAGTGCCTTCCTTGTGTTTACACTCTCGGCTCTAATGGTATCTCTAATTAACCCCATGAATAAAGAGGGTTTGGTTAAGGCAGCCCTTATAAAGCAAGCACAGTTAATTCAACTCTCAGCACCACTGCTGCCTTAACACAGATGATGTCTCAGAACACATACACTCACACATGTGTCTACATATCCTCTACTCCCACGGCTTAATTCAATTAATACTATTAAATCTTTAATGCTTGGCTTCAAAGGCTTTTTTTCTTTTTTTAATTTTTAATAGCTCTCATAGGTTAGCACGAATGTTTTAAGTCTTTCTGCTATATTTTAAATAAACTCCTCTTTTCTTGCCACTTTGATGTTCGCCTTTCTGACAAACCTCTGCTCTGTGAAGCTGCTGCGACTTTGTTTTGTGTGCAACGATGACATTACAAGCTCCAAAAGATATGTTAATCACCGAGCTGGAATCGGGAATTTTTTTAATTCCTCTCACCTGCCCTCTGGGCTGGGAGTTGGCACCAGAACAGCTTTCATCAAAACAATGAAACCCATAAAGAGAGAAGATGCAACTGGAGGGAGGGGGCTCTGATTTGCATCTGTTTAGCATGGAAGTGGCAGGCGGGGCTTAATTCTCTTTTACTCTGCTTTCCCATGAAAGGAGAAAACGCCAAAGTCACCATATTTTATTTAAATAGCTAAAATAGGAGTTTTGACAAAAGACTAGTCAAGCTGGATGGAAGAATAAGCCTTGTGGCATCTAAAGGCACATCTGTTTCACACGTTTATGGGCACTGAGTGTGTTTTTAATTCTCCCCTTCTCTCACTCCAACTACCTTTAGACCTCTCCCCACCCCATTTCTAAATTTTCAATTTGTGAGACAAGAGAAAAAGCTCTGACAGCATATTTCAGGCCTTCCTATAAAGCATAAACTACAAGAAACAAAAAAGGAATAAAAAAAAAATCCAGCACAGACTTGCCTCCTTAAAAGTTTATTTTTCTTCTGAGTAAGAAAAAGAAAACCCTTCTTAAAATAAAACTAAAAATCAGCATTTCCAGGGACAGGAAAAGGCACTATAGTATTATATACACTATCCAAGCTGACACAAAGAAGAAGAGATTAAAACCCTGGCTGTAAGCCAAGGCATCCAGACACAATTTTGCACAGAGCATACATAACAAAAGTGTTCCTGCATTCAGGATGTTGGAGCGTGTTTCCTGCACTCACACCTGGAAAGCCAACAGCACTGAAATTCCATGGATCCCAGGCATTCCCAGATCAACAGGTCCCTCAAAACTCCAAATGGAATGATGTGCTCACACACTTTGCTTGATCCAAACCACCACCTGCAGAACAGAACCTCCCTCATAAAGCAAATTAAAAACAGAATAATAAAGACAACCTACAAAACTCTCCTGCTGCTCCTCACTCCTCAGCATTTCAGCAGAGCTCCCACCATGCTGAGCACTCCCCAAAATCCCAAATCTTCAGCCATACAACACGTCCTGACTTTTAAAGCCGATGTAAATACTCTTGGAGGCATCCTATGGTCCTATGATTATGAAATTAAATATACACAGACACTGCTGGTTGGCAGACAGACACCAAAATGGCAATGGCAGCATTCAGTGTGTTTAAAGCAGCAGGCCGGGCAAAAGGAGATTATTCACTAGGTAGTCAAACGTAAAAAAGAGCCAGACATTTCAGTCTGTCTCAGCGTCTCACAAAGGGGTCAGCGATTTGTAAATTTTAAACACAACACTTAAGCAGTTTTGCAGACTAAAAATCCTTTGATGATTTACCTCAGTGCTTCTCAGCAATAAACCAGTTTAAAAGTGATTTTGCTGTAGTCAAGCTTTTATACTTCAGCTTCTCTACAAGCTAAGAATTCTGAAAGCCAAGTCAAACCAACTATAAACATTCCTGTATTTTACTTCCTTATTAAATCTTCCCAAGAGAACCAGTAAACATATAAACATAAATATCTTTCAGAGGAGTCACCCAAGTACCAATAAAGTCTTCAGAAAGCAGCTGCTTTGCTGAAAAAGGATGAAAAAACATGGGCTGCATAATCATAGTGGGGCACAAGGACAGTCACGCTGCTCTTCTGAGCAGCAGGTACAAATCTCGGCCTTAAAAATATACATGAATTGTAGAGATTCTCCAAAAACTACTGAATTAAATATTGATTTCTCATCTGCATTTGCATACTAGTAAGAAAAGGAGTCGGTGTCACCTATGCTGTTTATCTACAAACATTCCAACAGAGGCATTATCTTGACTTTCTGAGAAACTCTTCTAAATTGGTAGACAAAGTTTAACTTCACGAACTCTGCTCAACAACAGCAGCAAAATATAGTAACACTTCTCATAGGTAATAAGCATTCCATCACTGAAAAAAGATCACTGCAAGCAGCAGAACACTGCAAGAAGCAATCAAACCTCTGCAATAAGGCAGGATGGGCTCAGAAGGCAAATATTTCATTAGATAACACAACAGAGGTGATTTTACGCTTTCAAATAGTCATTAGAGGTTTTTATCAAATAATTAAATACCTGGGCAGGGGCATTTTAAAGATGCACCAGATCCTCCCTGGATCTGAATATTGAGGGTAATGCATGATCAGGAATCTCTAACCAGACATTACCAGTCACATTCCAGCAATGGGCACAAAATGGGAGAGTGTTTCCCTGATTAATTAGTTAAGTGAATAATTAAAAATCTCAAAGTTCTGTTTTTCAAATAACAAGTGCTTTCCTTTACATACACCATGTGGCAGAGCACATTGTGCTTGACCATCCGTCAGAGAACAGGCATGTTAAAACAGTTCTAAACAGAACTGCAGGATAAGGATTAATTAATGAGCTTCAATTCTGGGTGATTTCATAGGTTAGAGCAAACATCTCTGCCTTACTGCTGTTGTCACAAGCCTCATCCCTGTCCAAACAGAGCTGAAAGTCAGTAGAAAAGCAGCTTCAGCAGCAATTGGGTCAACAGATTTGGCTGAAGAAATCCTCATCTCTAAAAAGAAAGGAATAAATAAAAATCAGAATGACAAAACTAAGGTGGATGCTTGGGGTCTGCTCACCCAAGCAGCAACACACCTGAGGAACCTCCTGGGGTAAGAATTCCTACCTACAGGGAAACGTGTTTGAAGGATTCTTTTGTGCTGGCATCTCAGGGGAGGAAGGTACCTTTAAAAATACTTTGTTTTGTCTCTCCCTGAGGAATATCAGAACTGTCTGTATCAGTTGTTTCAGTGGGGTTTGTCCCACAAAGGTTTCACTTGTGAACTGCACAACCCTTCCACCAGTGAGTAATTTACTCATGAGATTACTCCCAGTGGACTCAGAGGAACTGTGTGAGAAAGAAGAAGCTTTGCCAACCTAAGGGTTGCACAATCAGGGGAGAAAAAAAAAGTACAGTCAAACCAGGGAGGGGGATAAATTGCAACTGACAAAAACTACAATCAAGAAATAGCTGGTGACAGATTGTTATTTAAGTACAAGGAAGTGATTTAAACAGGAGCAGTTGTAATAAGATTATACGATTCCCTATTAGGATTCTTAAAATGTCTTTGTTCTAGCAAAGCTCTGAAAAGACCATTGCCCTTGCAAAGGTTCAGAAACGACTAAATTGATGTTAAGTCTGAAAATTAATATGATTTGGGAGAATAAAGAAAAAAATGTAAAAGAACATCCCAGACATCATTAGTATCTCCTCACCCATGCTGGTATTTTTCCCCAGCAGGGATACAATGAGTGTTGTAGCATTTCTTGGTGGCAAAACTCAAACCCAACAAACACAAGCGGGGAGCTTGCTCTGCCTGGGTTTCTGCTTTTAAATAATGAAAATTCCCAGGTTGATTTTAGAAGCCATTACATTACGTAAGTGACATCTCCAGAAGGGCAGGGAAGTCTCTGTGAGGTTATACTGGAGAGAGATTAAATCAGCGTCTGGCTGCTGAATTTCAGCCACGACCCCCAGACTCCACCATATATTTTCAGTAGTCAGTTTTAAAACTACAGCCCCCAAAACTGGCCATTATTCCTGCAACAGTGAAAAGCAAACAAGGCAAGGGAGTCCTCAGATTTCTATCTTGTGGGGTGGACATGACACATCTCTAGCTAAGGTGTGTGGCATAGTTTTAAACTAATAAGCAGCTTTGAACTTTCAAAAAACCAATTTATTACTCAATTTGTTCAAGTATTGTTCACTGAGTGCTGCATTATGAGAAACAGAAACGCTTGAAAGAGCCATGTCTGTGCCAAGCCCCCAGAAACAGCACACCGGCCTTCTGCTGGCCTGGGTCACTCTCCAAAACTCTCCTGGACTATCCTCATGACTATTCAGTATTTATTATCCAGTGCCATGACAAGGCTCGGGCACTGCAGACAACATGGCTAAAGCAGCTCTGGGAGGAAAGGCAGGAGCAGGAACGGCGTGGAAGGAAACTGCAGAGGTCTCATGCACAAATTTCAGCTAATTACTCGAGGCAGCTCACGGAGCTCTGCTGCTGACGGTGGAAGGAAAACTATTCCTTGAAAACAACTTGTACGGATCAGGACAACAAAACAGGCTGTGTTTGAGATTCCTTAAAACTTCCCCCAGCCAGCTCCACCATAAAACACAGATAAGGGGAGCCTCCAAGGCGGAGCTGCAGCCACGACTGGGCTGGGACTGGTTTCACCCAGTCCCAGAGCAGAGCCAGCTGCACTCCCACTGCCGGTGAGGACCTGTCCGTGCCTGAGCTCCGGTTTCCCCACCTGCAAAGGGCTGGATTGTGCAAGCCAAGGCACAGCAGCATGAACGGCACAGGCCTGACCTTGAACACAAGCTCGAGGCACCAGTTAGAGGCATTTATGTTAACAGCCCTGGGTGACAGGAAACAGATAGATACACTATTAACAATTAATGCAACACAGGGTATTGGCTCTGAGATCAATTTAAGTTCCATGTTTGTAACAATATCAAAAAATGAGCTGAAAATCATCTGTACAGAAGAAAAACACCTCGCTAGCAAAATAACTCAAAGTTATATTTCCATATAAAAAGGCACAATAGTGAATTACAAACTGAATTCTGCAAACATCTCCAGTGACACTGAAACCAACAAACACAAAGTACTTCTATACTGATTTTCTAATTAGTATCATCATTCATACAAACTCCACTATTAGATATTTACACAGAACTCAATCTTGGTAACTTAAGCTACTCTCCTTAAACTCTACCTATAACCTACAAGTTACCTACAGAAAACACCACAGAACTTTCTGATCCAACTACTTTGCCTTTATCAGTAGTTTGGAGCAGCATCATAAAACCAAGCAAATCCCAAATTTGGAAACCAGAGACAAACCTATTATTTGTAAAATGATAAATAAAGTATACCAATTTTCCTGTAGCTTTCTACCTGCTGCACCACTCAACCCAACAGCCACTGAGTTCTAGATCCATCCTGAAGCTCACAGTCTGAATTCTCTCTCACATTCAACCATTCTGAATTCTTTTTCCATCCAGAACAGGAAAGCAGTCCTGTAACAGCCACCTCAACTGATTAACTCACACTTTTTAGGGTCTATTATTCAGCACAGCCCAGTCAGTACCAAAGCTGGAGCACACCAACGCCAGCAGACCTACAATCAGCCCCAGCAGGTTTTATTCCAGAGGACAGCAATCCATGTTGTTCTCCTCCATGGAGTCTCCTGCCTTCTTAATGAGCAGCCAGGCTACTGAAACACACAAAAACCTGCTGTTCTTTGAAGCACTTAAGCCAGCAGGATACTGGTACGTTTCGATATTTTCCCTGCACAGATCAGAGCGAGGCAAAGTAGAAAAAGAACATTACAGGCGTTCCTACAAACCAGGCACATTTCATTTTCTATTAGCAAGATCCCAAGGGACAGTTTAGCGCTCTGCAAATATGGCCCTGGAAGACTGGGAAGTTGCTTCCTGAGCACCAGTCATTAAAGAGAGATATTAGAGTAACTTATATTCTTCTACACCAAGCAAAAGCCAGAGTCATTTCCCCATCCCACGTACGAGACCTAAGAAAAGCAAGATCAGGAACATCATAACTACTCTTTAATGTATTTCCCCTAAACTGATTATCATTTAATGATTTGTCTCTCTCTCGCTAAAGGAAAAAAAAACCCAACCACAGAAACAAAACACCGATTTCTGTATCAAGAGAGGCTATCAGCATTTTTATGAAGTAACAAATTAGGCCTTTGGCATTTCCCAGCAGTGATCCAAGATTTGAGGCTTCTTAAAAGCTCCAAGTTTTAAAGCAATCAAATGGCTGACAGCTGGAACAAAATTAGCATGATTAACCAGTTATGTAAATAATGATGTGGTCAGTCCAAGCTGAATTCATTTCTGCTGCCTGCATTGTACTGGACATCAGATGTTTGTGAACTCTTCATTAAATGTGACTGTAGGAATAATGGAAGTGAAAACCAACATGAACATCATCAGCCAGGCCACCTGAGAGTCAGGGATCTCTCCTTTGGTCTTTCCATGACTACCAGGTCATAGACAGAACTTTTTTAGCCTAAATATTACCCACCACTGCTTAGCTCTTACCTAGGGAACAGATCAACTGCTTTTTCTCAGGAGACAAATCCATGGAAAGATGGAGAAAGATGGAGAGAGGCTATTTACAAGGGCTGTGAGTGACAGAACAAGAAAGAATGGCTTCCCACTGACAGAGTGCAGCACTGGATGGGATTTTGGGAAGAAATTCTTCCCTGTGAAGGTGGGGAGGCCCTGGCACAGGTTGCCCAGAGAAGCTGTGGCTGCCACATCCTTGGAAGTGTCCAAGGCCAGGCTGGACAGGGCTTGGAGCAACCTGGGATAGTGGAAGGTGTCCCTGAGCTGTGTCAAAAAAATGTGACAAGAATGAGCTTTAAGGTCCCTTCCAAGCCAACCCATTCTGGGATTCTAAGCTCCTGGTAGTGCTACATTTCATTTCTCAAAGGCTGTTAATAATTTTCATTCCTCAGCAGAAGTAAAAGTCAAGCTGATGTGTCAGAGAACTGTTGTGACACTGGGGTAATGTTGCAGAGTTACTCCACGGAATCAAGGAAGTTACAATCAGCATCCCCAAGTCAAACTTCCTCAAATGTAACCCACAGTCAATTTGGCATTATCAGAATTCGCCTTCAGGAATGCACACTCATGGGTCATTTGTGCTGGATAATTTTCGATAACATAGTTAAATATTTAATATGGGCAAGATTATCTCTGAAATTCTGTCGAGCTAGTTTACCATTACTTTGAGGTTATAAAGGAAAATTTATCAAAAGTTTTGATTCTTCCCAATAAAACTCTATATTTGAGCTTGTTCAAAAATAACACATCTGAGAATCAGCCAAGACAAACATATTTAGGAATAATTCCTAAATAGGCTGCATTTTGCATTACAATATATTCATATTTCAAATTAAAAAAAAAAAAAATCATTCTAACATCCCACATTTGACATCCCAACAATACAATTTCCTATGACCTTGTGTCTCACAAAACACAGCAACACACTGGAATTATGCAAGAGCTCTGTATTACCATAAAACATGTATTTCAGTGGAGAGAATAATAAAACTTAATCTCGTGGCCTGATTTGCATTTTGAACTCCTGAAGTCAGACTCTCCAGCCCAAAACATCTGCAACAGCTTCACAATCCTAACAAGTCTTTTAGGCCTCCTGTTGAAAATGGATGAGCATGTAATTCAGGGCATTTTCTTAATATATAAGAACAAGAAATGCATCTAATTGCTGTAAATTTTAAATCTCACTTGGCTTTTTCAGATCAGTGTCGATACCATACTTGAGAAGGGGGAGGGGGAAGCATTACACACCCATAAAACTGAGAGCAAACGCTACCAGTTTTAAAGCCTCAGAGCTTTAAATCTTAACATTAATATTTTAACATTTATATTAAAGCCTGACGGCTTTAAAACCGGGGACTTCCATCGCGGGCAGCCTGTGATAATTACTGTTTCAATATGTTTCACAGCAGTAATGTGAAATTCCACAGCCTATATGCAATGCAGCTCGCTGACTACCCAACCCCAAGCTGTAGCATCTCAGGTACTGCAGGTAAAAATTTTAAAATACATGTAAGTATGTAGCAATGCATATACACAGCGAGAGAGAGACAGAGAGAGAGAGAATATAACAGAACCACAGAAAATCACAGAATTACTAGGCTAGAAAGGGACCTCTGGAGATCATCCAGTCCAAGCCCCCTGTATAAAACAGACCCTTAAAAACGATGAAAAGCATTAACACACATCTCCCACACGACGATAGCGCTGGAAATACCACTGAATCACCCC
>VZRM01005541.1:50179-127091 GCA_013397955.1 Grantiella picta
CTGGGGAGTGCCCTCAGTGCTCACAGCGCCCAGGAGAAACTGGTCTCAGGGCTGGAGATACCCCAAAAATAGGGACAAAAAATACAAAATAACGGCTGTCAGTACAAAGTAACCACATTTACGGAACAGGGAACGCCTTAAGAGAGGTTCGCAGCCTGGCTTTGATGGAAATAGAATGCTTGGGGAACCCCCTCAGCGCCCATGAGAAACTGGTTTCAGGGCTAGAGATACCCCAAAAATAGGGACAAATAATACAAAATAACGGCTGCCAGTACAAAGTAACCACATTTACGGAACAGGGAACGCCTTAAGAGAGAGTAGCAGCCTGGGGAGTCCCCTCAGTGCTCACAGCGCCCAGGAGAAACTGGTTTTAGGGCTAGAGAAACCCCAAGAAACAGGGGAAAATAATACAAAATAATGACTGTCAGTACAAAGTAACCACATTTATGGATCAGGGAATACTTTAAAGAGGGTCTCGGACTGCCTTTGATGGAAGGAGAACGGTCAGGAAGCCCCCTTAGGGCTCCTTGCATTTCAGAGGCAGGGATCCCCCAAAAAACAGGTTCAAATAATAAAAAGTAATGGGAGCACAAAATAATAATAGTTTATAGATCAGCAAACAGTTTAGAGAGGGTGTGTGGCTGCCTTTGATGGAAGGAGACGGCTTGGGGAACACACACTGTCCTCCACACTCACAGCTCCCAGGAAAAACTGATTTCAGGGCGGGGTAGCCCCCCAAAATTCAAGGTGTGATGTGGGCTGGCAGCCCCCAAAACAGAATCATAGAATGGAAAAAGACCTGAGATCATCGAGCCCAACTTGTGACCAAACACCCCCTTGTCAACTAGAGCATGGCACTGAGCGCCACATCCAACCTTTCCTTCAACACCTCCAGGGACAGACACCTCCACATCCTTGGACACACATTCCAATGTTTATTCACCCTTTCGAGGAGAAAATTCCTCCCAATGTCCAACCTGGAGCTCCCCTGGCACAGCTGCCATTGCCTTGCACGGCACAGATACGGTGCTTCCCCCCTGCCGCTGAAGTTGCCAATATAAAATAACCACATTTATGGATAAGGGGATGATTTAGGGACACATTTGTGGATCTGGGTCACCACATTGGTGGTGAAGGGGAGCTCAGCAGGGACACACAGGCACGAACGGGGCAGGAGGAGCCGGACACTCTGGGTGGGTCGGAGCACACGTCCTTCCCCTCGGGATAATGACTAAACCTGTGTCCGGCATCACGGGCTGGAGGAGGTAACTGGTTCCATTGTAGTCCTCCCTGAATATATTTGTTCCCGTCGTAAAACTGTGAGACAATTCAAGGAAATGGGACATGGCTGCTCGGGAGACGGTCAGGATTGGTGCAGGCCAGGGAGAAGCTGGATAGCAGAGCTCTGCTTGGATCACTGCTGGCACACGGCAGTGCTGCTGGTTATTTAAAACTCAAATTCCTGAGGAATCGTGCCATACAAAAGCATAGGAAAACAGAAATGTGGAGCAAAATCCACTTTATGAGTCACTGCTTTCAAGTGAAAGGAAGGTCAAG
Source organism: Grantiella picta (assembly GCA_013397955.1). NCBI lineage: Eukaryota > Metazoa > Chordata > Aves > Passeriformes > Meliphagidae > Grantiella > Grantiella picta. The sequence continues at coordinate 51,737 of VZRM01005541.1, forward strand.
CTGAGCACTGCAAACTTCATCAAATCCCAGAGCGGGTTTGGGAAGGGATCTTAAAAATCATCTCATTCCAAACCCTGCCATGGGCAGGGACACCTTCCACTATCCCAGGCTACTCCAAGACCCACCCAACACAGCTTTGAAAACTTCCAGGCATGAAGCATCCACCACTTACAGCTGAGCCCTTTCTCCCATGCAGCCACCACAAAATCTGCCACAGATTTGAGGCTTAAATACAGAAGGATGGGGACTGCAGTGAAACACCGAGCGAGCTGCAGTAAAAGCAACTTGTTTAGAAATGCTGCAAAAATTCCAATGCCTTAAACACCGTCTGGGAGCTGGGAAGCTCCGAATCTTCTGCAGCGAGCTGTGATTCTGGTTTAGCTGTTAACCTTGAGCTAGGCAGGATTAAATTCTGGGTGAAAAAAATAAGGGATCAGCACACATCTGATGGTATCAGCAGGAGCTGAAAGAATACTTTCCCCCTTTTCTTCTTTGGAAGAAAATAGCAATGATGGAAACCCAATGTTTCTGTGCACGTTCATTAATCCTAATGATCAGGTGCTGACAGCTCGAAAGAAGCAGAAGAAAGCTCTTGGTTAAAATAAAATGGGAAGAACAGGATTGTTCCTGCTGCCTTCTTTCCTGCCTGTGTTCCTTCCAGATCTGGGCAGATGCTCTCCAGAGCAGGAGGCAGCTTCCTCTCCATTCCCAGCTCCATCCCAGGTGTCTGTCTACATCATTAAGTGTGCAAATCAGCAAACCCAGCAAAAACCTCCTGCAGCTGGCACACCTCCACCAAAAAACTCTTTTCAGTCAACCAAATCAAGCCCCTTAGTGTGAGTAAAACAAACCAGCCAAGTAAAATTTCCTTTTTTTTATTGTTATATCCTTGTTAGTGCCTTAAATTGCAGTGTTCCTGCTACGCTGGGCAGGTACCTGAGTGGTACAGCTGCACCAGCAGAGATTTGCCCAAGCTGCACCAGGATGTTCCCTCCTGGTAGTCCCAAGTGGACTCGTGGCAGTGGATTTGTATCTCTTGTTCACATTAGCAACAGGAGGTCACTGCCTTTGCCCCGTGATTCTGAACCCAGGAGCTGGTGTAGAACATTTCCCACTTCAGCACTGCCCCATCCCTCTTTGGAACAGGCTGTTCCACACCTTGGATATTGACCTGAGCCACTCTCTGATCCTTCCCAGCCCACAACATTTCAGCTGCGTTGGCAGAACCAGAGTTCAAGGCCACAGTTTGCAGTCTGAGTTGGCCACCATGACCCAGGAGCTGTGGCACCACCCTAATAGCCAGCAGAGCAATCCACATGGAAAAGGTAGGTCAGACTCCCAGGATATCCTCAGGACCTGGAAGGGACTCACAAGGAACATCAAACCCAACACCTGGCCCTGCACAGGACAACAGCAAGGATCAGGAACACTTTTCACTAGACCAGGCTGCCCTCAGAAGCTGTGGCTGCCCCTGGATCCTTGTAAGTGTCCAAGGCCAGGCTGGTAGGGGTTTGGAGCAACCTGGGATAGCAGAAGGTGTCCCTGCCCATGGCAAGGGTGGAACTGGATTGTTTTTGAGATCCCTTCCAAATCAAACCATTCCGTGATTCCAAGAAGCCCACCCTCATCTTCTGTGCTGTGCTGCGCAAATTCTCCTGGAGCTCTGGCAGCCTTGGTGCCGTGGCCATTCCCTGGGGAGTCTGGTCAGTGCCCGACCACGCTCTGGGTGAAAAACCTTTTCCTGATATCCCAACCTAAATCCTCCTGGCACAGCTTCATGCCATGCCCTCAGGTCCTATCACTGGTCACCAGAGATGAGCTGGTGGCAGTGAATCCAGCGAGTGGGAGTAGAGGGACTATTGCAAGGCAAGGAGCAGGAGGATAAGGAGTGGGATGTCTGGAATGCAGGAGGCTCTCCCAGAGAAGATGAGGAAGGCACATCCTCCCCCAGCTGCCCTCCCAGCTAACCTAGGCAAGAGCAGCTGCCAGGGAGCCCCAGGAGGGCCTGTTCCACAGCCATAATGGGAATATCGCCCACGTGGGGCTGAGCGCGCCACTAATTAGCTAATGAGTTTGGTCCAAATGTCTGGCCACGGTGTGAGCGACAACAGGAGCAGCACTTGAAAAGCCCCAAACAATGACAAGTGCATTCTCCTCTCGTCGCTGACCCCAGCCCAGCATTAACAAATAGGTCACAAACAGCAGTGCTTTGCTGTGATCTAATCCTCCAGCCATATGTCGGCTGCCCGAAAAAACACTGCACAGAGAACGCCCCAAAGCTCTGCAAAAATCCCGAGGAAAACTCGATAAATATATCCCTGCCGCTTGAAATTTGATTTCCTCACTCTATTGTTTCTCATTTCCTGAGAGCTGGCTTGGTGGATCACATTTTCTGCTTCTGTCTCCAGTGCTTGTAAGCAAACAAGACTGAATCTCATTATCCTGATGCATGGCCCTGGCTGTGTGCAATCCGATCTCTAAATCACAGTCATTTTGCTCCATTACTGATTTTCCTTCCCACTCCTAACCTACAGGTCTTCAGGGGAATCAATGCAAAAATAGAGACGAGCATCATCTAATGAAGGTGTGTTCAATGTTCAGCACTTTAGTCTGGATTAAATAGCCAAGTGAGAAACTGCCTCATGTCTCGGGAGGTTGGGCACCCTCAACTCCAGTGGCAGCTGGAGCTTCCCAGCCTTCCTGGGAAGCCACATGCTTCCACATGGGGTAAATGGGGACTTCAGTCCCTAAGAGCCCAATTTGGGAAATCTGCTAATTAAATAGTCTGGGCAAACACAATCATCATTGTCCTTAGAGCCAAAGCAGCAAGATGTTTCTCAACAAGCACAGACCCTCCCTGGAATTTTCTGAGCTGTCTGCATGCTGCTGACAGTTATAGAGAATATATTCAGATTATACAACTTGATGTTCACCCCGGGTTATTCTCCTCCTGGATTCATGAATATTTCATTGAAATATGCAAAGTCTGAGTTACAGTCTTGTCTGCTTCAATTAGACACATGGATCCACAAGGTCTGCTGCCCTACCACACTTCCAGGGTTTGTCTACAAAGCGAGGAGAACCAAAATAAGAGTTTAGCTCACCTCATATTTGAGCCTGGGTTCTTCAAATGTCTTTTAAAAAAGGGAGAAACTCAGAAAGATGGGAATGAGGGAGATTGGAGCCCAGTGAGCCTGTGCCTGAGTTCATCTGGAAGCAACCCAAGTTAATCAGAACAGAGCCAGCAGGAGGGGGTTCGTTCCCTTCGTGATGCAGACAAACTTGTAGAACTGTTTCCAATGCAAATATTCCTTTTGACAAGTTCAAAATTAATACACCTCTAATATGGGTATTCAAACCAGACCTCTTCTGAACACGTTGGCAGATTCATGAAAAGGGAAGGGAGAATGCAAGCCCAGCACATTCTGGTTTTCTCAAAATGAATGTGCTCTGACAGTGCAAGAGGCAGTGACGTTTAAATGCGCTCAGTTCTAGTAATTAGCAAGTGTTGTGTTCCTTTGGAAGCTGGAGCTGTTCTCATCTGTGGGCACCTTCCCTCATTCCTTTCTCCTTACTGCTCCGGAGGTGCAGTTTCTCCCATGCCACAGCAAGAAGCCAAGGCTACTGCACTGCTTACATTAAATCCCACTGAAGCCTCAGGGTGAAATTCCACAAGTTTTAATTGACCTAAGTCAGGGTGTTGTGGTTCCTGCCCTTCCTCCACCACCCCTTCCCATTCCCTCCCTTCCACCAGCACCAGCTTATACCACCTGTGGTGAAGATTAATCACTTTTTTGGGGGGAAGTGTTGCTTCTCAGCCAGTTCAGCCCCCTGAACCAGCTCACCAGAGGGTCAGATGAGCACCCACATCAGCAGAAAGGAGGGACAGGGCCATGCAAGGCCACACTGGCTGCTCAGGAGGTATTTTCCTGGGTTTATAGGATGCAAGGAGCACATTTGACCTAAAGAGCCTGGATTTGCTGTTTGTTTCCAGGCTGGGAGCACTCACCCATCAGGACCATCTGCACAGTTTCGAGTGGCAGACTCAGGCCCAGCAAAGTTGGGCTCATTCAGTGTCACCATCTGGCTCCCCAAAGCAAGTCCCCAAGTCAGAGCCTGGAAGCTCCTGCTGGAGGACAAGCATTCCCTTTATCTCAGTACAGTTTGTTCTATCCCTCTTGACTTCCTCCTTGTCACAACAAGACGACTTCCTGCCAGGATGGAGCTGATGGACAACGTCACCCAGCAGAATTCCTCCTCGTCATTCCTGCAGCCACCCAAAGAATGTCACCCGGAGAGCCAGACACTCCCTTTTGCCCCAGGGCCATCCTCAGACTGATAGAGGCTTCCCAATAACTTCCAAACTGCAGGATGACCTGTGCACTTGCTCAAGGATCTCACGTGGCCAGGGCTTATCCTCACTCCTCCCAGCTGTTTCTACCCTTGAGGGAAACCACCCTGTGAGGTTCACTCTGAGGAAAGTGTCAGGAGAGTTGTGCTCCTCGCTCTGCAGAATCCTCTGGGATTTGGATCTCCTCTCTGCTGCTGGGACAGGGATTTTGGCTGGTATTGGCTGGGAAGGATGGCAAAAGACTTTGTACACTTGTGGAAGAGGGGGGAAAGGGACGTTTACCTCCAACCAAGCACCCAGCCTGTGACCACTGCTGGCAGAGGACATGGTCCAGCACAAGCAGTTTCATTTTTAAGCACAAAACCCAGAAAAGCACCTCCTTGCCCACAGGAATCAACTGCAGCAATGCACTCACCCCTTACCTGGTGTAAACCAGGGGTGCCAACACTGAAATCAGCATTATCACACCACAACGGGGTTGTCACAGCGATCTGGGACATCACTGGGACAACTGGAACTCCCTTCATGTGTGCTCTGCTCCCAGAGCATCCAATGCCTGGCAGCACAGGCTGCCTGAAAAGCCTCATCAGCTGCAGCCAGTTGTGCTCCAATTTCAGAGCCTTGCTCTCAGACACAGAGGCAAAGATGGGACCCCCAGAGCAGAGCGAGTACTGGAAGCTGCAGGTGATTTGTGTCTTTTAAACAGAGAAGCTGCCACATCCCTGGGTTACATCTGGCTGCTCATCACTGATCAGCCCAGCTGAAAAGCTGGTAGTTGTCCCCCTTGACAGATGAAAACTGAGAGCTGTCTGTTTGGTTTGTGTTTGCACAGCATCCAGCCAGTCGCTTAATTAGCTGGCCCAATTTCTGGGTTTCTGATTCCCACTTCTGCAAGTAACTTCCTCCATTCCCAGGCTCACAAAGCCAGTTGAAACTTTCATATCTACGGGCACTGTTGTGACTCCAAATTTGTCTTTGCTGCCCCATTTCATCCTCAACAGGGCTTCCCAGGAACTTTCACTCTGTAAAAAAACCCTAAACAATGGTGCAGAGCTGTAAATACATGGTCCCTGTGTGATAAACAAGCAGATTAAAAAAATTCACCAGCTGGGCTGGAAGAGATTCATGACAAGCCATCAGGACTCCACAAAGCAAACAAACTGCACAGCACTGCAGGCAAGAATTTCTCCAGAACATGTCCAATCCTAACACTATGCAGCCAAGCTGCCCCATGAATCAGCCCTGCTCTGAGCTCCTCAAAACCTTGGCTGGAGAAAAATGTCCATCTTCAGCAACAGCAAGTGTCAGGAGCCATTTGAGCACCGTAGCCAGTCAAGCAGGTTATAATTGGCTGTAATTAATACTCCTACGAGCTTCCACATTCTTATGGACTGAGATGGAGAAATGCAGGATTGCTCCCTGACCCTGTGAACACGAGAGGAAGTCAAAGGAGTCTGTTGCCTTCCGATTTCCAGAAATCAAACATCTCTGATGGGAGAAGGTGAGAGGCAAACACCAGCACTGCTGGGAACTGGCTGTGCACAGCCCTGTCTCTTCTGGGGCACAAACCACAGTAACCTCAATCAAAAATGACTGCAGAGCAAGTTGCTACAGACAGTAAGTTTCCTCTGTCCCTCGAGAAGCCTCTTTTAAGCTGTCACATCACTCAGAGCATATTGGGAGGGGCATGCGGTGCAAACAACCACAATAGATTTTACTGCAATACTCAAAGTGGCCTTTGGTGAAACATAAGCTGAATAAGCCAATTTGGGAGGGTGAAAGCCAAAGGAGCCCAAAATGTCTGATGTCATGAAAAGCTCACATGTGTCACCAGTGGGCCGGAAGAACTGTTTGTGACACCTGCGCCGTTCAGCTGAGAAGTGCTCTGCACTCAGCAGGACCTCCAGCACTTGGGGAGGAAGGGCAGGGCTGGGCAGGCCATTTCCTCCAAGAAGCCACCAACTGACCCTTAAACGAGAACTGACAGACACTTCCACACAAACACCCCTTGCCTTGCTCTGCATCACAGGCGTGTTCCAATCGTGTCTGCATTAGCTTTTCTAGCTTGCACTTGAGACAGAAACGTGAGACTCCAGTGTTTTCCCTCCAGGCAGGGCAGGACCTCTTGTTTTGCTCTGAGATCAGAGCCTGGGGGAAGGTAGGAAACTGGAGATGCTGTCACTCACCGGGTGCTTCTTTCAAGATTCATCTTGCAGACACAGCTCCAATTCGGGAGGTGCCCAAGCCCTGTGCTGCTGAACGCAAGGAGAGCACAGCATGGAATTCTGTCTGCTCACTCACCTTCAATGCTTATCAGAGAATCATAGACAGGCTTGGGTAGGAAGGGACCTTAAAGATCATCCAGCTCCAAACCCCCTGCCAAGGCAGGGACACCTTCCACTGACCCAGGCTGCTCCAAGCCCATCCAACCTGGCCCTGGACACTCCCAGGGATCCAGGGGCAGCCACAGCTTCTCTGGGCTAGTGCTTCCCCCACCCTCACAGGGAAGAATATCTTCCTAGTATCTCATCTATCCCTGCCCTCCTTCAGCTTAAGGCCATTCTCCCTTATCCTTCACTGCATGCCCTGCATGTGAAAAGGCCTTCCCCAATTATATCCTCCCACTATCCTCAAACATTTGCTGTAAACACTACCAGGGTTCAGATTTTGGACTGGACACCTGGTTTTAAGCAGGATGGATGCTCTTATCTTCCCACACATTGGCTCCCAGCTTCAGACCTTCGTGTTTATCATCTTTGAGAGCAGAGGCCAAGGGCAGCACCCACGTGCTGTTTTCCTCAGCTCTCCTGGGTTTTTCCCAAAAGCTCCATCCCTGTAAAGCCCCTTTTCCCAGCCTCTCCATGGACTGGCATGTTTTCCACCCTCAAGGCTAAAGCCTCCCCTGAGCCTTGCAGACACTTGGCATATTCCCAAAGCCTCCAGAACCCAGGGGTGCTCAGGGAGATTTAAACGTATGCTAAAATGGTTTACTGAACTGTGTGTGCCCCAGGGAGCCAAGAACAGCATAGCTGCAAACCACTGGAGGCTGCATTCCTGATCCCAGCTGAGAGAGCAGCAAGCAGATAGCAGGTTGGGATATTGAACTGGGGCTAATCAGGTCTGCAGAGGGAGCAGACACAGCTGCCCACACTGGAAAGGGGATCTAGCCCATTCCAGGCTTGTTTTGAGGGTCTCCCACAGGCCCTACACGTTCTTAGTGCTCAGTTCGGACTGTGCCTGTTGCTCCAGAGGTTCCCCGAGCTCCTCCAGCCACCTCACCCTCCCCATGGCTGCCAGCCCTGCTCTCCTGCTCACTGGCCCCTCTGCTTGGAGCTGGAGCTTGCCCACCACCAAACGCTTGCCCTTACTGCTCATTTGAGCACCCAGTGCCCCATGGTGCCTCCAGCCCCCTGCTCCAGGAAGTGTCAGAGGGTGAATCGTGGAGCAGCCTGAGTTGGGACACACAGGGATCATTGGTGCAGCTCCTGGCCCTACACAGGACACCCCAACAACCCCACCCTGTCCCTGAGAGCATTGTTCCAACGCTTCTGGAGCTCTGGCAGCCTCAGGACTGTGCTCATTCCCTGGGGAGCCTGGTCAGTGCCCCAGCACCCTCCGGGGGAAGAACATTTCGCTGATATCCAACCGAAACCTTCCTGACATGGAATGGCACTGAAATCCCATTTTCTGCAGCAGGGAGGACCAGCAGGGCCACTTCTCCAGCACAGCGGGACGTGATCATATAACATTAATATGGCAAGTGGACATAACCCACCAGTGTGTCCTGCTGCCACCTCAGCAGCAGCTCTATGAGCTGCCAAAGCGCTCAGCCCATAGTGACCAAGACCATCAACCCCCCAGCAAAGCCCAAAAACCAGCAAAACCCAAACTCAGTTCCTCTTTCAGCCCGAGAGAGGAAGAGAGGGGAGGAAGGAGGAAGGAAGACAACAAATCTGCATTTCAGATGCTGAAAGGAACGCTGTGTAGAAACACAAATATCTTACAGGATTTTGCCAAATGCTTTGCTAGCTGTTGCAAGTGCATCTCTGTGTGTGCCAAACACACCTACATGGGAAGGGTTTTTATTACCTGTGCCAATGTTAGTGCCTCACATCATGAGACCTGTCAGAGCCACGCTGTTCCTTTGCCATCAGCTTCACAGGGAGGGGCTCAGGTCCCCATTTTCCTGGGGATCTCAAACTCTTCCACTGAAGCAAATGCTGTTCCCAGCTCTACAGGAATATTTCCAGAGAAAGCAGTGCTTTGGCTTTCAATTTAAGATGCAGAATTGCCTCCTAGGAATGCTGCATTTGCTAAGAGAGCAGAAAGCAAGAACACACATCTTGGAGGAACCCCCTGGGCAGTGTTCCTTTAACACAGGCCAGATCCTGGTCTCATTTACACACAGATAACTGGAGAGGCTCCAGTGAAATTACCCTGGATTGCCACAGCTGATGTGTCAGAAATCACAACCCAGCACAGCCCTAGGGAGGAATCCATCAGTTTCATTGCAGCCTGCTAAAAAAATCTGCACTCAGCCTTCCCTCTTGCCTTGCACAGGCGAAAATCACCTCTCAGGAGAAGTGCCACGAGAGTGCTGTGCCACCAAAGCAGCAGCTTTATTCAGCTTGGTTTTCCAAAGGGCAGCACGGTGTGGGTTGCGACAGGCAAGGCCACGTGTGTGGATTCTCCTTCGAGGTTGTTTGCTCATTTCAGCCCCAGCTGATGACAGGCTGGGCAGAGTTTTCACAGCTACTTAATTACTAAACATTTCCTGCAGATACTCAGCTGAGGAGGGGAGGGAGGTCAGAGCGATGAGGGACAAACCAACCCTGCGTGAGACTTCAGAGAATCCACACAGATCTGCCTCTATAGAAAAAAACCAGCACTGGACACAGTGACGAGGAATAAATCAGAGTGAAAGCAGGGCTGGGGACTCTGAGGGGACACCCGAGTGCATCCCCACTGGAAAGGGCAGTGTGGAGCATCCGGGGAATCCACAGCTGCACCTGCATCCGTCCGGCCACACACAGAGGGCTTCAGTGCTCCATCTTCCCTCCGCTTCCTCCCTCTTGTCTTGCCCGGCTGTGCCCTGAATAGGAGGTTTCAGGAGGAGCACAGTGCCCGGATTCTCTGGGGGTTTTTTCTCTGGGATTCTCTCTGCGCATCCGGCGCTCCGTGCCTTATCCCGGTGGGCTTCACTCCAGCAGCCCCTCCGCCTCCTGCCCTGCCCGGGATGTGGCACCACGCACATCCTCGGCCTTAGGAAGTGGCCAGCGAGGGAACCTCCTCCTCCCTCCGGCCTCTGGCTGTCCCCACAGCTGTCAGCATCTGGCCTGGCACTGCCCGAATTCCGGCCACTCGCGGCTCCTCTGCCACCAGCAGCTCAGCCAAACACACCATGGTCCAGCCCAAAGCCACCTCTGTGCTGACAGTCCCCACAGCCCTGGGAGGTGTCCCCAGGGCATGTCCCCCGTCCCAGCAGCCACACAGAGAGGGGACACCTGCCCAAATGTCCCCCCAAAGCAGCAGGGTGGGTACAGAGCCGAAGGAGGAACCAGGGCCGCTCTTGCCACACTTCCAGAGGAAGGCATGACGTGAGCTGTGGCTTAATTGGTTATTAATAACCTCTTTGTTAACCAGCCAGCCCTAAGGAGGAACCGAAATTTGACTACCCCAGTGGAGAGCTCAGTCCCCGTCAGCCAAGGATCATTCACAATTTCTCCCTACATTTTTTGGTTCCCTGGAACCGCAGTTCCCACCCGGGTGAGTCACGGCGGTGACAGCACAGTCCCCTCACCCACGCACGCGGCACAGGCGTCTTGGGTGGGTTTTTCTCTTTAATTCCTAGAAAAATAACAGATGCTCTTGCTGAGGGGGAGATTCTTGGAATCTGTTCAGGCCCCGGGCTGTGTCTGGATGTGGCCAGATTCCCGGTTCCCCTCAAACAAGCCCTGTGGGAGCCGCGGAGCTCCCCTGCCCATGGGAGGTTACTCTGCCAGCCCATGCCGAGGGTGAGGAGCTTTCCCCCATGGCAAACACTGACAGCAAACAGCCTCCACACCCAAATCCCACGCCTCCTGCCCGGCTTCTTTGGAACTTCCAGTTAAAGGGACCCTTCTGATTTGTCCCCAGTGTAAATCAAAGCACTGCTGTGACCCTCTGCACCTCCATGCTGTGCTGACAGAATGCGGCACGGGGAGGTTTTTCAGATTCAGCTGTCTGGGAGTAGCTTCTGAGGACCCTCAAGAGCTGGCAGAGCATTCCCCACTCCCACCCATGCTGCAGCATCAGTCTAGCTAGGAAATTTTAGCATGGGGACCTTGCCTTCCTTGTAATCCAGGCAGGAAGCCCAACACCAAGGATGAAGATTGGAGGCAAGGCCAGGCACAGTTGTTCACTCCAGGAGTCTCCATCAGACATTTCCAGAGCAGGCTTCAGTAGAAAACATTCCTCACACAGCCTAAAGTACAGCCTGACCTGCATGAGGGCACCCAGCGGGTCCCAGAGCTCCCCCCAGGTGTGTCACTGACCACAGCAAGGTCCCAGGACAGCGCCAAGGACACTACAGGCACAGAGCACAGGAGATCTGCTGCCAGCTGGACGCTGAAGGTTTACCTCCAGGTAAACCTGAACAGCTCCATCCTCTCCAGGTCCCACCCAGGGGGAGGCACAGCTCACCTTCTGCTCTTGGGCTATCCCAGGCTGCTGAGGGGAGCCATCTGAGGGGACAGCAGGATCTCAGGAGTAGCTCCAAGGCACAGCCCCAGGAGAGAATCCACTGTCCTCACCAACACAAGCCAAGGAGGGCCCTTCCATGTCCTTTTATAGGGCCCAGGGAGGCGAATAACCTCCAGCTGTGCTGGCCCTGATGAGTAACTCGTGAATGGTTCACACCTCTGTGAACAATCCTGGCCTGAGCCTCCATCCCAGCCATGCCCAGAGCCAGGCACTGGCAGTGACCTCAATCAGCAGCCCAAAACTCAGTCCTGGGAAGTCCCAGGAAGCCCCCACTGCTTGTCCCTCTGAGGCTGCTCTGTCTGGGCTCTCCCTCCTCACCAAAACAGTGTTTGTCCCTTTCCCAGGAGGACAATCCCAGCCACCATCCAAGGATCCATCCCTCTTGAGGAGGCTGTTCAGGATGACCCCCTCAGTGACCCTTCCCTGTAGGATTGGGGTTGAATTCCACACCTCAGACTTCATGACTTCCAGTCCTTTTCCAGATCCATTTTTGGGGTCAAATACTGAAAGCGAGGTTCTACCACCAGCCTCCTGCTGGGCTTCTCCCACGACAGCACAGTCCTGCTTCCCCACCCACTTACACCACAGGCAAGTGGCTTCTGCTCCCATTTGCCAGCCCAAAAACCCCAACACCAGACCCAGCCAGCCACACTGACCCCGAGGAGATGCAGCGTCACATCTGGAGGTCACCAACACCCCAAGGACCCTTTCATTGTCCTGCTGGACCCAGCATAGCCAACAGGCTCTGGATATGCTCCTCCTGTAAATGTTTTCCTGCAGGTTTTGTGGGATGATGTGACTCAGAGGGGTCTGATCCTCTCTCCTCAGCTACACCAGGGTGTAAATGGCGACACAAGTCCCTCAGTGTGGGCTGAGAAGTCGGGTTACACACAAAATCCGACGCTCAGGCGTCACCAATGTGGCCTCAGCACCAGGGGGAAAGTGCTGACGCTGAGATCCTGTTTAGGGGCCCTGACGTGGCGTTTTCTAGCCCAGGATGTCGCTTCCTCTCCGGTGGGGCCTCAGTGGGGCTCCCGCTTCCTCGAGAGACATCCGGATCCCTGTCGGAAAGGTCGATTCCATCCTGGGCACACAGGCAGCTACAGTGAGGGGCTGCTGAGCCATGTGCCTGCATTTCTCCATTTGCAGCATCCCAGGAATGAACCTAACCCAGGCCATGCTGCATTCCCAACCCCAGCACCATGCTGTGTGGTGGGGCAGGATCCATCCCTCTCCCTGCTCTGGGAGCAAAGCCCTGGATGTGGAATGAGTCAGCTTGCCTTGCCCAGCCAGCACCATCCAGAGCCCCGAGCCATGGCACAGTGAGGAGCTGCAGAGGAGCCGGGGAGCCCGGAGTGGCTTCCATAACAAAGCTCCCCAGGCCGCAGCGGAAGGGGAAGAGGCTCCCCTCCCTCCTCTTCCTCCCTCCGGCGTGGGGATTTTGCAGCCAGGTAAACACAGGATGCTGATGAAACGGGGCTGGGCAGATTGGGCAACCCGGGAGACAGCAGGAGCGCCAATGCCTGGAATGGCTGTGCAGTCAGGAAAGGGCAACGCCAGAGCCCCTGGCAGCTTCCTCTGCCTGTCCCCAGGGTCCTGGAACTCCCCTGTGTGGAGGGAGAGGCAGCGTGGGCTGGTGGTCACCCCCAGGGCAGGGTGATCTCCCACCCTCTCCATGCCCTCGAGTGATCCAAGGGATCCCTTGGGATCTCCTCGCAGGCCGAGCTGAGCTCAGCTCCTTGCTCCAAAGTTCGAGTTTTGACACCCAACCTTGTGGCACCTCCTGGGTCCCTCTGAGCACTGGGGACATGCAGGGCACAGGGATGAGGGGACAGATCCCCCAGGATCCCACCCTGCCAGGCATCAGCTCACGGCTGGCACAGCGAGGTGGGATGGGACACGCAGGGACCAGCTGAACAGCAGAGTATTTGGCTCCCAACGTAGAAAAGAGACTACAGACTGCTCTGGCATCAGCCCAGCCGCTCCTGGGGTGCAGGTGCTGCTGTCACCCCCACAGTGACCACGTGTGCTCAGGCAGCAGCCAGGGACAGTGACCACAAATGGGCCACCGGCGAGCAGAAGGGACCTGGACCCTGCGCAGGGAGCAGGCCGGGGCAGCCGGAGGGATTAGCGAGGGAAGGGATGTGATGTAGGAGGTGACAGGCAGAGATGACAAAGGGATTGCCTGCGTCATTAGGGCCCGAGTGGAGGGGCAGGTGGCGCTGTCCCCAGTGTCCCCAGTGTCCCCAGTGTCCCCAGTGTCCCCAGTGTCCCCCGGGGCACTGCTGCCATCTGCTGGCAGGATCCCATCCCGCTCCGCTCCTGAGTCCGGCCGCTGTGACAATGGGGACTCTCTGTGACCCCACTGTCCTGTGTCCCCTCCCAGGCACTGTGCGACCACGTGTGGCTCCAGCCTGGACACCCCAAGGTGCCCCCCGAGCCTTCCTGCTGCCCCAGGAAGCTGAACCCCAAAACTGCTCCCAGTGTCCGCCCCTGGCACAGCTGATTGTCACCCCAATAAACCTGGGCTGCAGGTTTCTCCCACTCCAACCCCTTCCAGTGCCCAGACACATCCCCCCGCCCTATCGTTCCCCACCAGGGATGGCCTGGAATGGCCTTTGCATCGTCCAGTTCGGGCTGATGGACACAGAGACAGGATCAGGCCCTTGGCTGCAGGATGGGTAAAGCACAGGCTCTGCTGGGCTGCTTTCCCCGGGGAGTATCCATCTCCGTCCTCCCGAAAGCTGCTGAGGGGAGAGGAATTCCTCCCAAGATGATTTCCTGCTGCATTCCCATCCCCTGGGTCTCTCCGGGACGTGGGGATTTGCTGAGTCCCATCCTCCATGTGACAGGCCAGCACATACGGAGCCTCTTCCCACGACCTCCCCGACCTTCCCAGCCTTCCCAGCATCTCCGTTTTCCCTGGGACCAGCACATCTCAGGATAACCACTGGGGACTGTGACCTCACTGGGTGCTGGGACACCCAAGGACACCCTACACATCGCTCTCCCCTTCCCACAGGCACTGAGAGTCTGGAAGTGGCCTCAGTGGGGTGTTGCCTGGCATTTGCTTTTTGGATACAGCCAGAAAGTGGGATTCAGGTATGGGAGAGGCGAATCACCCAACCCATGTCCCCACAATGGCCCTACAAGCACCGTGGCACATCCCACCCCGGGCAGATGGCAGCGGCATCCTGCTCCTCGCTGGAAAATGCCCAAATCCATGGGCAGGGACTGAGCTGCAGCTGTCCCTGGTTTAATTCCTCGCAGTGTCTGGCGGATTTTCCATGCGCTTCTTGCCCCAGCCCACACACAGGAAGGCTGAGCAGCACCGGAGACCTTCCTGCTGGGAATGATCCCCGGCGTGTGAGCCCTGCAGACTCAGAGCCTGACGCCCACGCGAGCCGCAGGAAGTTTTAGTGCTCAGTTTTAGTCTAAAAGGGATTTTTATTCCCTAGCCCCGCGAAAGGAAACTGGGAAAAATCAACCCCCCGCCAAGGGGCCACAGCCCAAGAAGCCAATATCAGTAGTGCTGAAAGCTCGCTGTTCAGAGCTGAGACACGGAGTGTTCTCTCTGAATTCCAGAGAAACCAGGTGTGTTCATCCACCCACCTCCCTCCGCCTCCGCCATTCCCACCTGCCGCGATTTTCTCGCTCCTGAAACANCCTCAACCCGTGTCCAGCCCATCACCATCCTCTCCCACCCAAATCCCGGCCGCTGCCCACCACTCACCGCCGAGGAGGTGCCAAATCCTGCTGCCACCCTTTAGCACCCCTGGCACCCGGGTGGGCTGGCACGGCTTCCCCCGCCTTCCCCGCACATCTGGGCGGCTGTGCCCGCGGCAGGGCCCTCGTGGCGCTCCGGCAGCGCTGACATCAGCGCGGTTTCCTGCCCGCCGGCGCCGCCGCACCGAGCGCTCAGCCCCGACCCCAGAGCCGTGCGGGGTGCGAGCCCCGGCAGCCCCGGGAGCCCTGAACCGCCCCGCCACGGCCATGGAGTCGGTGGCCCTGTACAGCTTCCAGGCCACGGAGAAGGACGAGCTGCCCTTCCAGAAAGGGGACACGCTGAAGGTACAGGGGACAGGGGTCACCAGCCAGCGGGGTTGGATGCTGTTGCTTTGGGGGACGGAGTGGGCGCTTGGTGACACGGCGCTGTCATTGTCCCTGATTTTATTGCTTTTGGGGCTTTCTGTGGGATGGAAGGAGCCAACCTCCTCCTTTGGAGGAGGATTTTGGGGGGCGGAACAGCATTCCCCAATTGTCTGTGCCACCAGGCGTGTCTCCAGAGGGGGACAAGCCAGCTGGGACATGGCATGTGGCCTCCCTGGCCATCGGTGCCACCAGCTGTGCTCTGTGGCAGTCCCCCAGGGGCTGGGACACATTTTCCCTGTCCGGGGGGCACCGGGGGTCACAGGATCCGGCAGCAGGGAGCATGTACCCAAACATCCACCCAGGCCCTGGCATTGGGATGGGCTCTTAGCTGCCTCCTGGGAATCCCAAAAACATCCAGGGGGGCTCAGAACACCCCGGGGGGGCTGCAGCCCTGCGATGGGAGTGAGGCACCCACACCCTGCCCATTTCCTCATCCCTTTCACCTCCCTGGCACCCTGTAGCCCCCGGGGAGGGCGAGGACACAGCCCGGCTGTACCCCAGAACCCCAAACCTGCCATGCCATCCCTGCCCCCGGCGTGGTTTCCCCTTGCCCTGACCCGGGGTTTCAGATCCTGTTTGCACAGCTGTGCCGAGCCAGGGCCCTGCGTGGGAGGCTGGAAAATGTTGTCACACGGAAATGGGTGTCAGCACCCACTGCCACTGTCCGGGGGGACGCGGGGGCCTGGCTGATGTCCCAGCTACTCCAGGGACAGATTTCACCCTTTTCCCTGGGCAGGGGTTTGGGACACACCAGGGACCTTCTAGCACTGTACAGGTGACCCCAAACCCCCCAGACTGTGTCACCATGGTCAGAGCCCCCTTTTCCCCAGGGCCTGGTGGGCGATGTGGGGTCTGGAGCAGCAATAGGGTCCCACTCAGCCCCTTTCCCAGGGGAATGGCAGCCAGGCTGACACTTCCCTGCTTCTCTCCCACCTCAGATCCTCAACATGGAGGATGACCAGAACTGGTACAAGGCTGAGCTGTTCGGCTGCGAGGGCTTTGTCCCCAAAAACTACATCAAGGTCAAGCCACACCCGTAAGTATGCGCCATCCCACCAGCCAGGCAGCAATCCTAACGGTGCAACCCAATTCCCAAAGGTCTGCCACCAGCCAGGGTAGCTCCACAAGTGGGGAAACTGAGTCACAGAGATAGGGTCTGCCTGCCAGGTCAGTCTGCCAGTGCCACCACAGCCCGAGGGGACAGGAGGCAGCAGCACACCCGCGCACCCCCCGAAAATCCAACTGTCACACCGAGCTGCCACTGAATAAATGATAATTGGGGAAGAACAAAGCGTTATGGGATTACGGCTGCATTAACCACAATCCTATTACCGTGTTATTAAAACCCAGCCTAATCCATCCCTGATTGAACCTGTGTTTTATGTATCATTAGCCCCCGGTAAATCACATTTAAATGCCGGAGCAAACGCGTGGGTTCGGGGCTGCCCGGGGCACATCCCACTGCTCCTCCGGTTTGGGATAACAGCCCGGGATGGGCGAGCCACAGCCTCTTCCGAGCAGCACCGCGAGATGCTCTGTGCTAAACTCCGTGGCTGATCATTCACCAGGCAATTTTAACAGGTAGCAGGCGATCTCCACGGCCTGGGGATCCGGAATACCCGAAACAGCCTTGGCGGGGATGGGACACGGCGACTCTGCCCCGTGGCATTCCCAGCAACGCAGGCAGGAAAGGTTTATCCTGGCGCTGAAGGTGTTCCGCTCTCCACCTGGAAGAGCTGTTCCCACGAGGGGCAAAGGGACGCGGAGGAGGGGACAGGCAGCAAAGAGGGGGCACGAGACTCGTGGCGTGACAGGCCAGGTGACAGGATGCGGTCGCGGCTGGCGGTGACGCTGCGCTCGCCGTGCGCGGATGGAGCAGAGCAACCACAGCGCCCTGCGCCGCTCCCCCGAAAACGCCGTGACGAACGGGCAGGGGGAGGGAAGGGAGAAGCTGCCGGGGGAGGATCGCAGCCCTGCGTGGAGCCCGATGGACACCCCGCTCCGGGAATCTCGGTGTCTCCATCCCGCAGGGTGCGGGTGCGGCGCTGCGGTGTCCCCTGGTGTCCCCGCGCGGCTCAGCCCGGTGTCCCTCGCAGGTGGTACGCGGGCAGGATCTCCCGGCACCTGGCAGAGGAGCGGCTGCTCCAGCGCAACCACCTGGGAGCCTTCCTGATCCGCGACAGCGAGAGCGCCCCGGGGGAGTTCTCCCTCTCCGTCAGGTAAGTGGCTTTGGGACGCGCGGCGGGAGGGGAAGAGGTCCCTGCAGCCCCCGCTTTGGGCATCGCTTTGGGCCACCCTCGTGTGTGCTGGGGGAGCGCTGAGCACCCTGCCCTGTCCTGGCCACCGCCAAGGGGCTGCGGAGCCGTGTCCCCAACACATCCAGGCACAGCCTCGTGCGGGACATTCCCCTCCCGCCCCTCCTGCGCAGCTCCGCCTCCATCCCCGCTGCTCCCGCTCCCTGCCCGCGCCGCTGCCTCGCTCGGGGTCCCTCAGCCCTAAACACAGCCATGGGGTGATGTTGGCGCTGGGGCAGAGCTGCAGGCACAGCCCGGCGACACGGCCTGGGGGAACAAGGTGCTGGGAGCATCCCCAGGGATGGAGGGCTGCAGCATCTCCGGGGCTGTACGACGGGCAGAGCCCGGCCTCGGGCACCTCACCCCTTCCCTGCCCCGGCCGGGGAAGCAGGAAGCGGCCCCAGGCCAGCCAGGCACTTTCTCACACTTTTAATCCCTAATTAAGCGTTTCGGGAGGTTCTTGCCCGTAATGAAAGGGAGCCGTGCTCTGCCGTGCGTCACCAGCAGCGCGGCCGGGTCCTGCCCCTGCCCGGGGCCTGGCAGTGCCCTGCGGGGTGGGCACCGCAACCTGCCACCCCAGGCACACCCTGTGGGGTGGCAGTGAGGGAAATCCTGCCTGCCCCGCACTCCTGCAGCCTTGGGGTTCCAGGAGCAGCGGGGAGCTGGGAGCACAATCCCAGCCTTTGCAGCCTCCTCCTGGCGTGTGCTGAGACCTGCAGCTCTCACCGCACCTCGCTCGGACGTGGCCCTGGACAAAGCCACCCGTCCTACACGTGGCTGGCACGCTGCCATCCCTGAGCCCAGGGGCTGTGCCAGGGGAAATCACCCAGCCCCGGCTGCCTGTGGGATGAGCTGCAGCAGGTCTGTGGTGCAGAGCCAGGAATGACCTCAGTGCCACTGTCACCCTCACCATGGCAGGAAGGGTGCAGTGAGACCCCTGGCTCACCCCAACCTTGTCAGCACCCCCAGGCTTTACCCACCTCAGGGGATGCTGCCAGCATCCCACAGCTGGGCTAACATCCATCCTCCTTCCGCAGCTACGGGAAGAACGTCCAGCACTTCAAGGTGCTCAGGGAGAGGAACGGCAAATATTTCCTCTGGGAGGAGAAGTTCAACTCCCTCAACGAGCTGGTGGATTTCTACAGGATGACCTCGATCTCCAAAGAGCAGCAGATTTTCCTGAGGGATGAGGACCAGACCCAGGAGGTACCGCCATGGATGGGGCCGTGGGGGGATGACATGGCTGGTCACAAACCCCTGCGTGAGCCACCTCAAAGCTCAGTGTCCCTGCAGAGGGGGACAGGGACATCCCAGGTGCTCAGCTGGCACTTGGCCCTCGGCCTGAGGCAGTGAGGAGCAGGAGAAGGTGATGCCCAGGGCAGGTGGCAGAGCCCGAGCAGATCAGGATAGAGTGCAGCCATCCTGGGGCAAACTCCAGCAAAGCCAAGCCCTGGGGTTGTGGTTGTAGAGGCAGCAAAGCAGGACCTTGGGAGCTGGGATGGGGGAGGCTCCAGCACCTGGAAGGACCTGGGAAGGTGAGGGATGCTCTCCAGCCCCCAAGGGTCCCCCGGGTACCCATCTTGGGTCTTCCAACAGGGAGTCTTGTGCCTTGGGCTGCTCCGCTGCACTCCAGGCTCTTCCCTGCACCCCACGGTGCTCCCCTGCACCCCTAACTGTGCCCTGCACCTGGGGCTGTCCCCAGCATCCCACTCTTCCCATGGCAGGATTCCCCTGGCTTCTGTCTCTCTTCAAAGCAGACACCCCAAGGCTGGTCCCCATCCCGTGGTGGCACTGTGTCTGTCACCCTGGGGACCCAGGCAGTGCTGTCCAGTGCCAGGGGGTTGGCAGATGGGGACCTCTCTCCTCCTGCCAACCCCTGCCCTCGAATTCCCTCCAGGTGAAGAGACCCCGATTCGTGCAAGCCCAGTTCGACTTCTCAGCCCACATGAGCTCCCAGCTGCCCTTCCTCCGTGGGGACATCATCGAGGTCCTGGACTGCCCCGACCCCAACTGGTGGCAGGGGAAGATCTACGGCCGTGTTGGGCTCTTCCCCCGGAGCTATGTCCACCCCATCCACAAGTCACCTTCACCACACCATGAGTGACCAGGCAGGACCTGGGCCGCTGTCCCCACTCACCAGAGCTGCCTTGTGCCTGCACATGGACTCAGTGTCCCTTTGTCCCCAGGATGGTGTCCATCCCGGTGCCAGCACGCTGGGTCCTTGTGCCACGTGGGCTGTGCTGGAGGTAGAGGCCAGGCTGGTGGGGATCCCCATCCAGGATGGATCCAGCACCCTGAAATAGCTGTGGCTCCCCCTGTTCCCCTGATCCTGAGAGCTCCGTGACCCCCAGGGGGGGAGTGTGGAGTGTTCAACCACAGCCATAAAACTTCTCCAGAGCCACAATCCGGTGGGATGACAGCAACAGAGGGGTTGAGCCCAAAACCCCAAACCCTGGCTCCTCTCCAGATCCCATGAGCCAAACCCCAGCTCCAGGGAGGGCTGCAGGCAGCACATCCTGGACACAGCTGGGATAAATCCATAACATCCATAATTCCACGGGGAAATTCCAGGACTCAGGGTACCAGGGAAGGCTGATCCAGGGGGATCCAGTCCTGCGGGTGCTGCTCATAGCTGTAAATTGTGGCGCTTTTTTATATGATTTTTTTATTTAGAGCCAGTAAAATGTGTTTGGGTGTTGCCCTCGGGTGCAGCTTCTCCTTTTCCAGCACTGCCAAGGTGGTTCCATCCCTCCATTCACGCAGCTGCTGCTTTACTGTGGTTTTGCTTCCCTGCAGCCCCCATTTCCCCACCCGAGTGCCTGTTCCAAACCCCTCCCAGGGATTTGCTGCCCCCACAAGTGCCCCACACACCTCACATTCCCTGGGATGCATTCATGGTCTGCAGCGCTGAGAACACCCAACTCACTGCACCAGTGGATTTAAACATCACATCCCAAACAAATAAAAACTACCACCCAAATCCTCATTTTTCCCCTCTCCAAGAACCTTTTCCCTACACCAGGGGCTGTCAGGGTGCTAGGCAAAATAAGCATAACCAAAAATATTGACACATATCAGGAGAATGGCGTTGATGTTACAGACACGGGTCCAGAACTGGGATTCTTTGGCGTCCTTGAGGGTCACAGCTGGGGGTCCCACAGCCCTGGATGGTTGCTGGTTGTCCAGGCTGGCTGAACAGGAACCTGGCACAGAAATATGGTGAGTGTCAGGGACAGATGGCCCTGGGGACCAGCCATGTCCTGGGAGGTGGCACAGTCCCGAGGAAACTGAGGCACAGGGTGTCCATGCCATCCTGCTGCTTGTCACAGGCAGGGACTGAGAGGATGTCCCCCCTGCCTGACACCCCCAAGGACACACTCACCATCGGGGGGTCCCTGCGATGTGCCATACATGGAGAGCTGGGTGTTCTCCCGTGAGAGCGTCCACCAGGTGAGATTCTTCAGCTGGAATCCAGAGATTTGCTGGGAAAACCCTCCCAGGGCTGACCCCACCATGGGGACCCCCCAGCCGAGCTCGGGGGGCACAGAGTGACACCGACACCGGATGCCCCACTCACCTGCTCTGGGGACAGTGCTGGGGACAGCAGGCTGACCCCCATCACGACAGCAGCTGTGACAGAGGCCAGCAGCACGGCGAAGTGCAGGTAGTGGATGTCAGTGAGCAGCCTGGGCCGCTGGTCAGGGTCCCCGCAGAGGGGTATGGGGTAGGCCATCTCCAGCCCCATCCTGACCAGTCCAATTGCCAGCCCCGCCATCAGGCCCCAGAAAGCTCCCTGCAAAGCCAAGGCCCATGGGGGGTGGCTGGGGGGCAGCGGTCACCCCACAGTGGGGACAAACCCCCGGGAGCTGCTCCCTCCAGCCAGCCCTGAGAGGCTGCAGTGGCCCCTGTGTGCTGGGCAATGGCCAAGCCCCGGTCCCCCCTCCAAGGGGATGTCCCGGGCCAGCTCTGTGCCACACTTGGTGGCCACGCACAGCAGCACCTGCCTTCCCCTGTTGTCACCAGACACCCCCAGCTCCCTGGGGGACACCAGCCAGGCTCGGTCCTCTCCCCAGTATCACCTCTTCCCTTCCTCCCCCACCCCGCCGCGTCCTGCGAGCAGGGCAGACAGGAGGGTGTTGGTACCACCCATGTCCCCAAGCTGTCCCCAGGGCCACATCAGCCATGTACCTGCTCGTTAGCTCGGGGACAGAAGACAGCCAGGATGAAGACAGCAGTGACAGGAGGACCCAGGGAGCTGATGACAACCTGCATGTACACGAAGATCTGGCCACCGCCGGAGCTCTGCAGGATGGGGATCCACACCACGCTGATGCCCACCAGCAGCACTGTGACCACCCTGTGAGGACAGCGAGGTGGGGCAGGTGACATTGCTGTCCCACCCACACATCCCTGCACCCTCAGCGTCCCCGTGGCTGTGGAGGATCCCTGAAATCCCATCCTCCTCTGAAGCACGAGGCATCAGCCAGACCCCAACTTTTGGGCCCAACCTGAGCAGGCAGCCTGGGCAGGATCCATCCCAAAGCTGCTGTATTTATAGCTCAGCCTGGCTTATTGACAGCTCCACCGAATTTCCTACATCTCCATCTGCTCCTCTCGAAAAACAGAAGTAAAGAAAAATAAAGCCATGAAAGCAGCTCTAACTGGAACTCCCACTGCTGCAGGAAGGGGAACCAACCTGAGCATAAAATGCACGCCCTGATCCAAAGGGGAGGAGAAATCCCTCTGTTTGGAATATCTGTGAGCCACAGAGGACAGAATCAACGAATGATGGAATGGTTTGGGTGGGAAGGGACCTTAAAGCTCATCTTGTTCCACCCCCTGCCCTGGGCAGGGACACTTCTCACGAGACCAGGCTGCTGAAAGCCCCATCCAACCTGTCGTGAGGCTAAAAGAGCATGGAAAAGCAGGAGTGTGTGAGTGAGGCAGGAGCTGGGTGGCTGTGTGCTGCTGACCCGGGCAGGGAGTGGAGTGCAGCACCTGGCACAGCACGGGCTGGGGCAATTCGGGAAGGATCGGGTATTCCCATCACCACACCATCACCGTGGCACGGAGCAGCATCCAACAGCAGTGGGAGTTTCCAGCCAGGCACCGCGGCCACAGCAGGAGCTCAAACCTCCACGTCTGTGAGATGGGAGCTCTTTCCCACCCCACAATCAAAGCCCTTTCCTCAGGGTTGGAATGAGATGATCTTTAAGGACCCTCCCAACCCAACCCACGATCCCAGGATGTGGCATCCCCACCAGGTGGGTCTGGGGGCAGTTGGGACCCCCTGCCAACTACACCCCAACCCACCTTTCTCCATGCCGGCAGGGAAACCTCAAATTGGCAGCTTAAACAGCTTTTTTCCCCTCTCCCAAGCACATTTCCTTGGCTCTATCCCCGCGATCCTCAGCGTCCTGCTCGCACTAAGCACCCGACACGAAGGACCTTCCTTCCCCGGGATCCACCGCAGCAGCGACTCCCGCCCCGGGCGGGCAAAGCCCTTCGCAAACATTCATTATCCATCCTCGGGAAAGCTGTCCTGCCTTGTCACACCCTTGTCACCGGCAGCGAAGCCAGCGCCAGGGAGGGGCTAAGCAGGCCCTGAGACACGCACCGCGCTTCCCAAGGGGGCTCGTGCGGGACCACCGTTCCCCGGGAGCGCTGCTCATCCCCTTGGAGATGGAGGATGCCAAGAAACAGCTGCTCCTGCAGCCGCTGCTCCAGCCACCCTCGGCACAGCCCTGACCCAGATTCGCTCTTTGCTATTGTCTGCCCCCGCCGAGGACGCTCCTGGCCCCGTGGCACCGTGCCGGGGCATTCCGCAGCGCTGAGTGCGCCGCCCCGAGCGCGGCACCGCGGGCGGGTTTGGGGCTCGCCGCCGGCACCGCCACCGCCGGGAGCAGCCGGGACATGTGCGGGCAGCCTCTGCCACCCTGCCGAGCTCCCCCGTGCGCTCCGTGTGCCACCGCGGCCGGGAGCAGCCGCGGCTTCCCGGGGGAACGGGCGGGAGGCGGCGGGGAGAGGCGGCACCGAGCGCCCCGTCTGCATTTCCAGAGCTTTCATCCATAAAATAATCCCAGGGCTTGTTTTCCTTGCATAAGGCAGGCGGAGTGGAGGCACTTTGCAGGCTGGACCGGCCCCGCCAGTCTCCCCGAAACCCCCGGTGTCCCCGAAAGCCCCGGGCAGTACCTGCCCACGAGGAGCAGCTCCCGGTCACCAGCCCGCGGCCGCAGCTTCCTCCAGATGTCCATGGTGAAGAGGGTGCTGGTGCTGTTGAAGATGGAGGTCAGCGATGACATGAGCGCTGCCATCATCACCGCGATCATCAGACCCCGCAGCCCTGCGGAGGAGAGGGAGCGTCAGGGAGCTGAACTGGGATGGCAGGGGATGGGATGGGATGGGATGGGATGGGATGGGATGGGATGGGATGGTATGGCATGGCATGGCATGGCATGGCATGGCATGGCACCTACCCCTCTGCAGCCATGCGCTGGGATCTCCCCTGGGGCAGCGATGGGGTTTGGGACCGCTCAGCTGCACCCCAAGATGCTGGGACTGTCTATGGGGTTCCCTCAAAACAAACCCACCCAGACCATCCATGGGTTCCCCCCAAAATCCCAGCCCTGGCAGCAGCCCCAGGGTGAGGCAGAGCCCCTTGGAGGTGCAGTCACCCTCTCCCACACCCACGTACCGCTGGGCATCAGCTCGAGCACCAGCTTGGGGTAGGCGATGTTGGAGCAGCCCACAGCAGTCCCACACACACGGGTGCACTCCTCGGGGTCCACACAGGCCACGCTGTCTGGGGGACAGAGGTAGGTGACATCCTGAGACCCCTCACAGGGCGAGGGTCAGCCCTTCACCCCCCTCATGCCCCCTCGCACCGGGCAGATGTTGACCCTTTGCCATGGCCACAATGACCAGACCTTGGCCGGACACCAGATGGAGAAGCAGGAAGAACATCCCACGTGGAAATCCACCTCTGCCTCCCCCACCTCATTCCCACCATCAGCTCCAGCACAGCAGAATCCATCCCACCCTTCACTCCTGCTGCCCACGCCCAGCCCAGTGCTGGTTGGATCTACTCCCCCATTAAATCCAGCGGCGGTGGTCCCGGGAGGATCTCCAGAGCCCCACCAGGACCTGGGGCCACAAGCGGAGGCAGCAGAGCCCTGGGGCAGGCACTGCCCATCCCCACACTCGGGGCCAGCCGGGTTCGTGCACCGTTGTGGCAATTTCCTGGGCATGGGCAGCACCAGCAGCTCCCGGGATTTGCGTGGCAGCGAGCCAGGACCATCAACACCCAATTATTTCTGTCTCAACGAGCACCGAACCCTTTTTTTTTTTTTTTAATTGTTGCGCTCGTAAAATATTGAAATGGATGGAAATTAATGTCGGGCATAAATATGGATGGGCTGCCTGGCTCTCCAGGCTGCATCCGCCCAGCCAGGAGCACGGGGGCGAGCAGGGGTGACCCTAGCACAGGAATGGGAGCTTTGTCCTGGTTCTCCTGCGTGGTGACAGCCACCAAAGCAGGGTACAACCCTCAGCCTCCTCGTTTGTCTCAAACACCAGTGGTGACACCTTGGGACTTTCCACAAAGGAGCGTGGGGTGCGATGGCAGCGCGACTCGGCTGTGGGCAGACCACAGGCCGTGCTCAGCACATCCCAAGGATGCCAAAAAGCCCAGGCTGGGCCGCCTTTCCCCTAGGTCAGAGTCAGCGCTGGGGCTCCAGTGACTCTGTCCTGCAGCAGCTGTGAGCAAAGCTGCCATCAGCACTCCGTGCCTCAGTTTCCCCTCTCTAAAACACCACGTTGCGCATGGCTCCATGCAAATGGTTGGTGGCTGGAGGGTGGAAGATGTTCCAGAGGGCAAGGCAGCGTCTGGATGCTGTATTCCAGCTGAAATGGCCACCCCAGGCCTCAGCTCCACCAATGAACCCTTTGGTGGGACCTCAGAGTGAGTGGGAAGCAGGAACTCTGAGCCAGGAGCAGAGCCCAGCGTCATACCCCACTGCCTCACTTTTAGGACCTCTGCTAAAAATGGAAAATTAATTAGGACCTTGTAATTAATGCCTCCACCTTCAGGAAAGGGGCTGTGTCTGCACCGGGAGCTGCCTGTCCAGCTGGATCCACCCAGGGACACCTGGAACGGTGAGGACCAACCTGCTTGGCCACAGCAACCCGTGCGTGCAAACAGGGGCTGCACCCAATCCGGGGGCTAAATTCACCCCACGGGTGGAAGAAGCCACCAGGATCTGGAGCTGGGGGCTCAGGTGTCACCACCCCCGTGAGGACCAGGTGATGCTCCAGGTGTGGGGTCTGCCACCCCAATATGTCCCCACCAGCTGGCTCTGGGAGCTCTGGGAGCCAACGCACACCACCCGATGGCTGGGATGCAGCGGTTGCCCCACATGCAGTAAATCATTAGCACACACACCCCGTGAAAGAGTCTGTAAATCTCCTGGCACAATAAAAACACCTGGAGAGAGGCGGCAGCAACCACACCACGCTCCTGCCACGCCACACACCCACACTGCATGCACGGATCTGGGCCATCTCCTGTCATACCCAAAGAGGTCCTGGCTCGGTGCTCACCTCTGTCCCATTTGCTGTCCCCATCGCTCCCAGCAGGGCTGGGATTTCACCTAAAACACCCAGGTTTGGTTTCAGCTCCCTCAGTCTCTGCTCGCTGGCCAGGCCACAGCGTGGGGAAGTCACCCCACCTCTGGGAAACCCCTGCAGGGTCAGCACAGCCTCTCCTTAAAGCCACCAGCTCCACCTGAAACACCTCCTGAGCTGATATTCTTTGGGAGCCAAACGTTTCAATCCTCCCCACGTTGTAGATGTGACACTTGGGGACACGGTTTAGTGCTGGGCTCAGTGATCTGTTCCAGCCTTAATGATTCCGTGATCCCAACACACATCTGTCACATTCCTGTGTCCCCCAGCCCCACTGCCACCTCCTGCACAGGCCAGGCCAGGGCTGGGCACAACCCCACGCACGATTTGTCACTGTGGGACGAGCAGGGCCACCGTGCCTGCAGAGAGGAGCACTTTGATGGCCGAGCACCCAGGCAGACGGGCGGCTTTGCCTCGGGAGCCTGACTCAGGCAGGGCCTCATTTATCCGGCTGTGAATCCAGATGAGCCACACCAACGCCAGGGAGAGAGACACAGCCCATGGCACTTTCCTTTTTTTGAACTGGCGCAAGAATCTGACCCCAATTCCTGAAATTCGTCTTCAGCTGGGCTTCCAAGAGAAAAGCTCAAGAGAGCTTCCACATTTCTGGCTTGTGAGCACCAGCTGGTGAATCCAGGGTGGGGTTTTTTGTCCATCTCTCAGTTATTCATTAAATCTGTCATAACAAGATCTGGTGATGTGACCATGGTAATGCTGCAAACCTTACAGACAAGGGGACAGGACAGGACAGAGCAGAACAGGACAGAACAGAAAAGAACAGAATGAGTGCTTTCATTTGGGAGAGCCCTACAACAATCATCTGGTCCCACTGCCTGACCAATTGAGGGCTGACAAAACATTAAGGGCATTGTCCAAATGCCTCTTAAACCCTGACAGGTTTGAGGCATTGACCACTTCTCCAAGAAGCCTGTTCCGGGAGAGGCTTCCATAAAGAAAACTCTAAACCTGCCTCAGTGCAGCTTTGAGCCGCTCTGGCAGCTCTGACCCGGTGCTGCCCCCCAGGACCCACCCGGGCTCCGGGCTCCTGCACCAGCACAGAAGGGGTTAACCGCAGGACAGAGCTGTTTTCCTGGAAAATATTGGCTTACCAGCGCCGGGAGAGGGGGAATCTCAGAGGAGAGAGACTTTTTCAAAGATAAACAGCCAAAGCCGTCCGGAGCCGCCCAGGACCCTGCAGCACCCGCAGGCTCCGGGGGGCTCCGGGGCGCTGTCCGCAGATAAGAGGGCGCATCAGCCGAAAGAGTTAATCGGGCTGGGCAGGGAATGTGTGAAGGCAACATGTGACTGCAGGTGGGGCAGGGCGGAGGGATGAATCACTCTTTTCCTTTTCCTCTTTTCACTTCTTGCTGTTACCTGTCCGGCCCCGGCAGTGCGCGCTGGCAGCAGCCCCGAGCCGCGCAGCTCCAGGGCGATGCACAGCAGGCTGAAGAACAGAGTTCGCCGCCGAGCAATCCCCGGGCTGAGCCGCTCCTCCGGGAGCGAGAACCAGGGACGGCACCTCGGCCGAGAAATCCTGCTCTTCGCTGCCCTTCATTAAGCCGCTTTACTCTTTGTTTCATTCCCACTTTTTATTTCACCCGCTGTTAGCGTTGTCTTGGGAGAGCGGAGGATGAGGAGAGAGCGGAGCCGGGGGTGAAGGACCTTGCTGGTGGTGTGGGCACACCTGGGGCTGTCTGCCCCGTCCCTGCTGTGGGAAACTCCGCGTTTTCCTTGCCTGGAGCCCTCTCGCCGCGCGGAGCCGGGAGCAAGGCAGAAACCAAACCCTCCTCCGGCAGGAAGAGCTCCGGCGTGGCAGGAGCCGTTGGAAAAGAGAGCGGTGCCTTTGCCGAGCCGCACGTTGAGCCGGGGAGGGTGAAGCAAACTGCGTGTTTAGAGACTGGAGAATAATTAATTCCGTATTTATTGCCGACATCCGGCGCTCGCTGGGGGCACAGAGCTCCCCCGGGAGAGGGGACCGGAGCGCGGGGTCACCATGGCTTTCTCCCAGGTGCAGTGCCTGGACGACAGCCACGTCAACTGGAGGTCCAGCGAGTCCAAGCCCGAGTTCTTCTACAGCGAGGAGCAACGCCTGGCCCTGGAGGCTCTGGCCTCCCGTGGCCCCGACGCCTTCTACGAAGTCCTAAAGAGGGAGAACATCAGGGACTTCCTGTCGGAGCTGGAGCTGAAGAAGATCCTGGACACGCTAGAGGCGTACGACCCCGGCTCCGAGTACATCCCGCGGCACGGCAGCAGCGCCGGGGACAGCGAGGGCGATCGGAACAGCCAAGGGGACGAGCAGGACATGGCCCCTTCCCTGGAGTACTGGCCGCAGAGGTCTGACCGCTCCATCCCGCAGCTGGACCTGGGCTGGCCCGAGACCATCGCCTACCGCGGGGTCACCCGGGCCACCGTCTACATGCAGCCACCCATCGAGGGCCAGGCGCACATCAAGGAGGTGGTGAGGAAGATGATCTGCCAGGCTCAGAAGGTGAGGTGCGGCGCGGGGACGGGGCAGGAATGGCCTCAGGGCGTCCTGCTGAAAGTCCTGCTGAGCCAGGCAATCCCTGTCCTGCGGGAAGCTCTGCCCAAGCAGAGGCAGTGAGGCCAAGCACACGGGTGTTTTCATGTAACCAATATTTGGGGACTGGGTTTTGCTGAAGATGCTGATGGTTCAGCACTCCCTGGGTGCTGCACAAGCCTTCCCAATATCCACACAGCAGCAGCAGCTATCCCAGAGTACCTGCAGGGGTTTGGGTAAAACTGCTGGAGAGAAAAATGGTTCGAGCTGTTCTGCAGCTGTGAACCAGCCGCACCAGCCACTCCACGGTCGTTATTCCCGGTGTGACAGCATGTGACAGTGTGCAGGAACCCAAGATCACGTTCTGGCTTCAGGCCCTGCATCCACCAGCTCTCCAGCACGTGACCTGGGGTCATGGTCCACCTTCAGTCCTTGCGTGCACCATCTGTCCAGTCCGTGTCCCTGGGACCAGCGCAGCCCTGGGGCAAAGTAGTCAAAGTTTCTGGTCTGGCACTGATGCACACGAGGGTCAAGCTTGGCCCGAGATGGCTGCTGTGCTCCAAGCTGGCTCATCCTGGCTTTCAGTGAACAAGGATGAGCTGGTGAGCAGGACAAGGCTGGGCAGATGCTGAAGGGATTTGGGTTGAGACTTGTCCTCCCTGTGGCACCAAACCAAGGAGCAGGGAGTGGGGATGCATGAGCCATCGCCCATGGGCAGGAGGACCGGGGAAGGAGGGAGAATGGTGGCACGTGTTGAAGGTCAGCAGTGGTGGGCAGAGGCTGCTGGTGTTTCCCAGTGACCCAGTCCCAGCTGGGAAGTGCAGGAAGTGTTGGTACCTGCCAATTTCTCGGTGCTTTGAAGCTCTTTGAGTTCTGTGCATCCAATCCAGTGAGAGCTCCAAGGAAGGAGCTTCCCAACCTGGAGCATGTTCCCTCAGGAAAACAGGGAGACCCTGCCAGGGTAGCTGTGGAGCAGAAGGGACAGGCTGGGGTGCATCAGGTCCACCTGGCTCCTCCAGAGATAGTGCTGGAGTTTGCAGATCTTGGTAGGAGAGAGGGAAACCTGTGACATGCAGAGCTTCTTCAGGACCAGCTCAGGCAGAAAAATGCATCTTCCAAAACATCCAAGGCAGCTGGCTCACGGGAATGGCTGGTGGGGTGTTCGGGCTGCCCCTCTGTGGTCAGGAGCCATCTCTGGCCGCTGTCACCTCGCAAAAGTCAAGGTGACTTATCCTCACCCACAACATTTTCCATGCCAAAGTGCAGCGAGGGCAAAGGGAAGGGAGAGTTGTCATCCCACGGGACAGAGGATGGGAGAACTCTCCCACAACAAATAATGTCTCATCTTCGGGTCTTTCCGGCTGCCTCTGACTCGGGCTTGCAGTTCCCGCCTGGCTTTGCCTACTCACCGCTTCCCACCTGCCCCACAAACGGCACCTCCTGAGTCATCCCACACCCTGTGCTGCTGCTGCCGAGAGCTGGGGCTGAGTCAGGCACCGGCACATCCCCACCTCCCCTTGGAGCCTCTCCAGGACACAGGGATGTGCCCGTGGTTGATGTTGCTGTGCTCATCACCGGTACCTTGATGCCCCCTGAGCAGGGCTGGGCTCTGTCTCCTCGTCCAGACAGTCCCTGATTGTGGGATGAGACATGGTGACACCACTGGTGACATGCAGGAGCCTGCTTGGAGTTTATGGCACCTCAGGAAATGTAGAGATGTGAGTGCTTCATTTTGCAGGGGCTGGGGATAGCAGGAGTTACAGGGTCTGGAAAGTGGGGTTCTTCCTTGGCATCCCACCCCGTATTCGGGGATGGCAGTCCTGCAGCTGAGCCTGCTGTCACACGGTGGAGCCCAGGTGACAACCTGTGGGTGTTCCTAAGGGTGGGGGACACTGGGATAGACCACCCTGCTGATTTCTGCCAGGGCTCAAGGTCTTCAGAGCAGTTTAGAGATGAAAAGGTTTGGCTGAGGAAGCTGAGAGTGGACAAAGGGACAGTCCTGCTGCCACCATCAGATGTCACATACACCTGCCATGTGCTCTGTGCTCCCTGGGGAGATCCCTGCAGAACTGTCCCATCTCACCAGGCAGTAGAAATGCTCTCCATCCACATGCAAAGGAGTGCAGGCTTAGGAGAGGTTGACAATTCCCTGCCAGAGGATGACCCTTGCTCCAGCGTTGTCCCAGACGCTCTCCCTGACACGCTCCCGGTGCCACCTCCCAAACCCCGCCTGTGTCACTGTCCCATGGCCAGGAGAGCAAAGTCCTCTGCTGTTGGCCCAGGACAGTTCAGAGCCCGTGAGAGCACTGCCGGTGCTGGGGAGATCACGGAGGCAGAGCTGGGGTGAGGAAGCCGAGGGATGTGAGCTGCTCTGGGAGTGCAGAGGAACCCCAGTGCTGGCAGGAATGAGGCCAAACGCTGCCGAGTTCAGAGCCTCAAACCCAGTTGTGCCAGAGAGGGAGATGCAAATGATCCTTTCCTCCTTCTGGGAATGAATGGGAGTAAGGAGAGGCAGGATCCTGTGGCCACATCCCTGCTCTCCCTGAAAATCCCATCTTTGTGGCCAACAACCAGAGGTACTCAGGGCTGTGGGGCACCAGCAGCTTCACCAGACTGAGCCAAGGCACAGCCATCTCTTCCTTGCTGTGGATCCCTCAGGCTGCAAAGTTCACAGGATGGACATCAGGAAAATTTCTCCATGGAAAAGGCACTGAAGGGGCTGCCCAGGGAGGTGGTGGAGTCCCCATCCCTGGAGGTGTCCAAGGAACAACTGGATGAGGCACTCAGTGCTCTGGGCTGGGTGACAGGTGGTGGTGCGTCCAAGGTTGGACGTGACAATCTTGGAGGTCTTTTTCAACCTTAACGATTCTATGACAGGAAGATCTCTCTCCTCCTCTTCTCTTGGCTCTCTCTGACCAGAAACCAGAGCATGAAAACATTGACCGTGGCCCAAAGCCACTGCAGAGAGCAGTGACTCTGACCTCCTCTCTGCACTTGAGGTTCCAGGTTGGGATTGTGGTGATGTAATTACCCTGAGCAACTTCCAGCCAAGGTTGAGAGGCCCTGTTAATTACTGTTTACAAAACCTTCTGCCGTTCCTGGATGAAAGGGTCGACAGGGGAGAGCAATTATTAATGTTACTTGTCCCACCTCTCCTCCATCCCAACACGCTTCCTCTAATTGTGCCTTGGTGCCTGCCTAATTTATTAAATGCCCACGTGGTGCGCCCCAAAAGTCATTATCTGATGACTCACAGTGAGACAATAAAGAGCTGCAACTTCCTCTATAAAACATGATCCTGCAGTTTATGTGCTCATCAAAGCCGTTCCAAAAAATCCCAACAGCATTTGCCCAGTGTCCAGGGGGATACAGTGCTCTCTGCGCCTCAGGGATTTGGGACCCATCTGCACATCTGCTGGATCCAATGGATCCTGGCAGCTCCTGGGATCCTGGCAAGGAAAGCTTCACCTGCGTGGGCACTGGATGGCAGAGCCTCCAGCTGTAGATTTAGGGCTGATTTCCTCTGCAGCCTCCAGGAGAATGGCAAAGGGATGGCAAAGCTTCCTGGGATGATGCAGCAGCAAAAGGGCTTCAGAAAGGGTGATGTCCCCAGCACCAAGCACTGCCCTGGCAGAGGTGACAGGGACAAGCTGGCTCCTCACAGCCGGATGGCACAGTTTGCTCCAGACAATGCCATTCCCCAAGCTGGGAGGCAAAGAGCACGCAGGATTTCACTGCTCTGCAGCAGACAGATCTCCAATCTTTGCAGATTATCCCTGTGCCAGGGTTTGTTATCCCAGGGTTCAAGCACAGGCAGATTTCACCCAGACAAGGACAGTCACCACATCGGGCGTGCTGCCAGCATCATCCTCTCTCTCCCACCCTGCCTCATGCCAGGGCAGTGTTGGCACACTGGCGTGAGATCCTGGTGACAAAGCAGGGCCAAGCCTGTCCTGCAGGTGAGACGCAGCAGGGAGGGAAGCAGGAGCTGAGCAGTGACAGGATGCACAGCTGAGCTGGAGGAATTGGGCTGAAACCGTGGGTGAGTGGGTGCAAACTGGGCTCCTTCCCTGTGCCCGCGCTGGCCGCCTTGGGCCACTGCCTGCAGTGCCCTCGTGGGAGGTGGGACAGTGCCCTGCCAACAGCCCTGAAAACTCCGGCACACCTTCAGAGCCATAGGTGTGAGCCAAGGCCTTGGGAATCATGGGACTGCAATGGGAAAATCCTCTTTTCCCTCCAAAATGAACATCAACGCCATTCTCATCCACATTTTACAAGTCCTCAACTTTTCCTGGGGAAAACACAGCTTAGGGGCAAAGTGACAGGAGCATGGAGCATCATCAAAGACAGAAGCAAATCATCTGCCACCAAACCATCTGCCACCAAACTATCTGTCACCAAACCCACATTCCCAAATCAGCCACACACCGTCCCACCAGAGGTGCCCCTTACCCAGGACTCATGGAAGGCAGCTCAGCTCCTCCCCAGTTTCTTGCTGGACACAGCAAATCCAAGCCCAGAGCTCCGAGAGTAGCTTTGAGTCCATCCCACTTCACATCCATGCAAAGCCAGCACCTGGTTTCCTGCCTCAGTTTCCTCAGCAGGACAATGAGGACGAGCAAAACACTCGAGTGGATTTTGGGAGTGAGTATTTAGCCTTTCACAGCAAAGCCTGGTGAGAGGCTCTTGGGTGACGATAAACGGGAATTCAGTTAAAAGCGAGTGGCAGAGCCATAAAGTCCCCCCTCACCTGGCTCGTTGGCCCCTCCAAAAACTCCTGTGTGGCCAGGGCTGAGGATGCCAGGGTGGCATTGGGGACAGCAGGACTGGGGCTCCCCACAGCCTCGCTCTTCTCCCCATTGCCTGCAGAAAAGGAAGGGAAGAGCCAGCAGTGTCATAACAATCCTCTGCTTAATTAAAGCTCTCCACGTCCTGTGGCACAAAACTAATTAAAAGGCAGCTCGGTGCCTTGAGAGCTCTGGACTGGACGTGTCTGAGTGTGCAAGCACCCAGCACTATCCCAATTCCTTCCTTCCTTCCTGAGGGAGGAGCATCCTGGGGTCTCCGTGTCACCACACTGGTGTCCTCCCTGGCTCAGCCCCTGCCATGGCCAGCAGGGCCCTCCTGGAAGGGCAAATGGCCAAGGGCAACCATGTGCCCCCAGCCCAGGGCAGCTTCCAGGAACAGCCACAGGGATGGGAGCACCATGCTTTCCAACCATGGCACAATGACAAACCTATTCATTCCCTGGGATGAGGAGAGGCAGGAATCCCTGTGGAGCTGCCCCAGGATGATGATCTGGGCTGCAGGCAGCTGCCTCCAGCCCCTTTGCCTGCCACATCTCATGAGCTGCCTCTCACCACCACGGGCAACACCAATTCCCCAAAATCAAAATCTGCAGGCACAGAGCGACTTTTGGTGCTCGGGTAGACAATGCAGTGAAATTCCCTGCACAGCCCAGATCCATTTTCCTATCACCCACGGGACTCGCCCTGTCTGTGGCTGGGAGGGCAGCAAACGCCCTGGGTACAAAGGCAGCTCCAGCTTGTGGATATTGGTGACGCTGCCGTGTGACAAACACAGCTGTCACTGCTTGGGGCGCTGGCACCGCCATCCCGGTTCTGCTACTTCCACACAGCCTGGGAGGAAGGAGGGATGCAGTGCAGTGAGTTCAAGACAGATGGACACACTATTTAATAGCTGGGCTCAGTGATCCTACAGGTCCTTTCCAGCCTCAATAATTTTGTAATCTTTGTGCATCACAGGTCTCTCCTTCTGCTGCTCCCTGCAATGCCAATAGCAAAGGGACACCAAACTTCTCAGCCAGAAACTGGACTCTGAAATTTGTGGAGCTTCTTAAAGGCAGGAACATTAGATTCTCCCTCAGCAGCCCGTTTTTCATGAGTATATTATGCTATGGGTCACCACTGAAATTGTTAGGGTTGTAAAAAACATTTGAGACCATCAAGTCCAACCATTAACTCAGCACTGCCAGGGCCATCACTAAACCATGTCCCCAAGTGCCACATCTACCTGTCCTTTGGAGACCAAACCTTCTGCAGTGACAGCAGAGAAATGGGACTGGGAGCTTCTTCTTTCCAGCCTCAGTCTGGCTGGAGCTGGGGGCAACCCTGGGATCCCCCACCCCAAATTTCATCCTCCTCCAGGGAGCACTTTGCTTTGGCTCTCACTAAACAATCACCGACTGTACCTTGGCTCATCCCCAGCCGTGCTACCCAGACTTATCTCTCCTCTCCCCTCTGCAGGTCATTGCCGTGGTCATGGACATGTTCACCGATGTGGACATCTTCAAGGACCTCCTGGACGCTGGCTTCAAGAGGAAAGTGGGAGTCTACATCATTCTGGACGAGACCAACGTGAAGCACTTCCTTCAGATGTGTGAGCGAGCCCACATGCACGCCGGACACTTGAAGGTAGGGATGACCAGAGGGTCTGGAGCCAAGGAACCTCCTCCAATGCAGGGAGATAATCAGAGTTATCAGCTCTGCTCCCTCCTGTCCTGGGGAACTGCAGCCCTCAGTGCTAGAAGGGTTTAGTTCATCTTTCCTGTAGCCAAAGCTGGAAGTGATGCCCAAATTCAGAAGCAGCAGGATGGAGGGGAACAGGTGAGAGGCAGGAATGTGGATTTCCACCCAGCAAAGCTGGATGCAGAAAGCCCAGGGAGCTGCTGGTACCCAACCAGAGGAGCGTTTGGGGGTGCAGCCCCACAAGGGTGGGCACAGCAGGGCCCAGGGCAAACCAAACCTGCGAGCTCAGCCCCTCCCAGGGAACAAGCTGGCAGGAGGGAAGGAGCAGCAGATGCTGTGCCAGGCCCGGATCTGTGCCATCCCCAGCTCCCTGCCTGCTGCTGCCCCAGGGGCAGGACCGGCAGCAGCAACCACCAGCTGGTTCTCGCGCTTTCAGGCTCTCCCGCAAGTCAGAGGCTGGAATTAGAAAACTTGATTTTCCCCTTTTCCGGAGCCTCCGCCCCAGCACAGGGCCGGGAGCGGAGCAGGGAGGCTCCCACACTGCCTGCAGCCCCGGCAGCTGCCAAGGATGCCCTCACTGCTCTCGTCCATGCTGGGCAGCACACGCTGGAGGGACTGATCTGCCCTCACATGCTGTGTTCTCCAGCCCTGGATGCACATGGAATCACTCCTGTGCAAGAATTCCGTGAAAACCAGGGAAGCTAAAGCACAAGGGGGGATGCCTGGCAGTGCAGGGGTCTGTTGGAAGGAGCTTGGAGAAACCTGGTCTAGTTGAAGGTGTCCCTGCCTGTGGCAGGGGGTTGGAATGAGATTTAAGGTCCCTTCCAACCCAAACCATTCCGGGATTCTAAGATTCCCCTAAGAGTCCCTGTGTGAGCAGGGGGTGCAGAGAAAATCCCCTGTCACGGTGCTCATGTAAAGGCAGAGGGGAAGAGAGGGGCTGATTTCAGCCTCAGGAGCAGCAGCCAGAGCAGGGACCCTGACTGCAACCACAGCACAGCCCCAGGCTCTCCCCTAGACACAACGCTGTCACCACCAGCTTTGGCTGCAAACCCACCAGAGCAGCCCCACAGCCTCGCTCAGGGCTTGCAGACCCCTTCTCCTGGCCACCATCCCTCGGCCTCGCCTGTTGCTTGGCAGAAAAGCCATGGTGCAGCTCCTGACGTCAGCATGCCGCACGCCCGCTGCCAAATGCCTGCCGGGAAGACCCTGCCTGGGCAAGCTCCCCAAATTTGCTTACACTGGGGGCCAAAAGCTGAGCAGGAACACGCAGCAGCCACGACACCCTCACGCCTGGCTGCCATGAGGTGGGCAAAGAGGGGTTCAGGGACTCCCATGCCTGGCCGAGCCTCACACCTTCCCCAGCTGCCATGCCCGCCAGCCCGGCTTAATTGCTGCTCCCAACAATTAAAGCAAACACAGCCAAGCTTTTACCTGCGTCCAAACTCCCTGGAGAGCCTGGGATCCCGCAGGCTGCTGCTGCTTCAAGACCAGAAAAGCCAGAGCTGACGCACTCCGGTGTTTTCCTGCATTAGCAGCCCGGTGGCAGGACTGGAAAAGCAGGAGAACATCTGCAGAGCTCGGCAAATGTCTAGAAGTTGGGATTTGCCACATATTGCGGCCAATTCGCTGGCACGGGATGCAGGAGGAGGTGAGGAAAGTAGGGCAGAGTCTGGGAGCTGCTTCGTAAGGCAGGAGATGTTAACGAAACGTCCCTCGTTATCTCGGTGCCTTTGTTGGCAATTAGCAACCGGCTTGGGCAAGGACAGCGCTGCGTTGAGCAAGGGCTGCCGGGGCAGGGATTCACCCAGCCTGGCTCCTCGGCCGTCCCGCTGCCTCGGCAGGGTTTAAATAAGCAGATCTTACTTAGAGCAATGATACACCAAGAGGAAAAGGGACTGGAAAAGGGAGTGTTGTTCCTGGAGAGTAACTCACAGCTGCTCAGGGAGTTTGGGCAAAGCAGGAGATTGATACCCAGGCTGGTGATGGGCAGAGGGCAAAGCTTTGGATGTCACTGCTCTCTCAGCAGCCCCATGTGTAGGGATAACATGGGACAGGGATGGGGATTGCCATCCCAGCCTGCTTGCCAGCCAGCTCCCAGCATGCCCAGTGCTGCCCACTGGCAGGAATTGGGATGCTCAGCACCCCACCAGCCACAGCAGGCAGAAAGGAAACCGCTATGGGAAAAATCAAATTCACAAAAAAACCAACCCAAACCTTCTCCATTCAGAGTGTGGAACTTCCCTGCAAACACAGTCAGGAAAGCCTTTGCTTTCACATTATCTGCACTGAATCTTCCTGCCAGGCATGGGGGAGCAGGGGTGCACCCAGGCTTAGGGCTGTGCCCAGTCATGGTCACCGGGGAGTGAGGAGAGCCCAGGGAAGCAGAGGAGGAAGACTGAGGAGGGGAAGACAAATGGTTTTGAAGCTTTTCTTTAAAAAAACTAAAACAAAGCACACAGAAAAACAGCCATAGGGGGCATGACCCAGTGATGACACAGAGACTTTAGCAACAGCATTGCCAACAGCCCAGCAGGAACAGGAGGAATGCAGGTGCTTTCACAAGAAAATATTTTCTCCCCACCCGAAAGGAGCACTTTTGCCCTGGAAGATCCTATCTGCTCTGCTATGGAATGTGCCAGTGCCCTCTATGGAGACAGTGGAGCCGGGAGCCAGACTGGAGATTAAAACAAAAATATTCACAGAGCCAGGGCTGTCCCTCCATCTCTGAGTTCCCTGGAACTCTATTCCATTCTGCAGGGACCTGCTCCCACATCACTGGGTTTCATTTCCTGAGGGTAAAAAGATGTTGCCCCACTGCCTGATTTCCCACCAACCCCTAAAAGCAGGACTAGATACCCCAATTTAGGAGTGCAGCAAAAGGAGAGAGTGGTGGAGGACAAACCCACTGCCAGCAAGTACATGTGGGCTGTCCTGGGGTCACCACCTCCCCCTAAAACCCCCTGCACCTCTCCCGCTGGGAGCAGGTGTGGAACCTCCTCTCCCATGGTGGCATTTGCATAGATTGCAGGATCTGGGGAGCATTTGGCAGCACCATCACACAGCCCTCGCCCACAGACACAGGCAGCACCGAGTTCAAGATGTGGCAAACACAGCCTGGCACATGGGCAAAGCAGGAAACTCTCCAAGCCGAGTTTGTGGTTCACTGCGTGGCCTTGGGCAAGTTATTTTATCTTCCCATCGCTGTGGCCTCCTCTGAGCTGGCCATGAAGGGAGTTCCCACTCCTTGGAGGGGCTGTGGAGCTGCCAGAGGGGCGTTTTTGGAGGGGTGGATGATGTTCTCACACCAGCTCTTCACTCCTGCTCACTCCTCTGCCTTTGCTTTGCAGAACCTGCGAGTCCGCAGCACCGGAGGGACAGAGTTTTTCACGCGTTCAGCCACCAAGTTCAAGGGGGCTTTGGCCCAGAAGTTCATGTTCGTGGATGGGGATCGAGCCATGTGTGGATCCTACAGGTAAATCTCACCAATCCCACGGAATTGTTGGTCAAAGGATCGATGTGAACCCAACATGGTCCAAGGCTTGGTCCCCATCCAGCTTGGCCCCAGCGTGTGCCAGACTTGCTCCTCTCCTCCTAAACTGGGAGATGATTCTCCAAGGAGATTTGGAGTGGGGCCCAAGGGGTTCCCGCCAGGTCTGGGGTGCCCACCCTTCTCAGAGGTGGTGGGACAGACCAAGAGTTTCTGTGCTGATGAGCACAAGGAAGGACCAAAGCACCAAAACACATCAACCTCAGCTTTTTCAGTCAATTTCCAATACAAAGTATTTTTCAGCTTGTTCGAAGGAAAACTTTCTTTGGTAGAAACAGACCAGCCCTGGTCAGGTTTCAGATCTAAAAGACAAGTTTTGTAAACATGGAGTTGAAGCATTTTCTCCTTTCTGGCCATAACAAGTAACGCATCCACTTATGACTCACTTTTCTTAACTAACCCAAACTGAGAAGGGAAAAGCAGCCAAGCCCAAAGTGAAAAACTAACTGGCCCAAAATAAAATATATAAAAAATAAAAGATTTTTACTTCAAGTACCACCATGCTCAAGACTTCAACCCTTCACTCTAATTTGGGATGAGAGCTATTTCATCAATCCCATTATTATTATTATTAATGTTTACAGCGAGATCACATCCCTGCTGGCACCATCAGTTCCCCAGGGAAGGCCAGGGCCGGGGAGAGGTGTGTTATTTACCAGCGAGTGCTCAGAGAGTCTCCAATGTGTTTCTTTTCCAGCTTCACCTGGTCCGCAGCGAGGACAGACCGAAACGTCATCACGGTCCTCTCGGGCCAGGTGGTGGAGGCATTTGACAAGCAGTTCCAGGAGCTCTACCTCATGTCCAAGGGGGTGAGCCTCAAGTCCATCTCCGTGGGCGAAGAGCCCGAACCCGAGCCCGTAACGCTGCCCTCCGTGGTGCCGGTGACCCCCGCCAACGCCGTGGTGAAGAAGCTGATAAACCCCAAATATGCACTGGTGAAGGCCAAGAGCGCCGACCAGATCAGCAAGACCTCATCCGAGAACCAGGACAAAAACCAGAAGACTGACAACAAAGGCAAAGCTCCTCCCGAGGGCCAGGGGGGCGACCGGCACGGCGACATGGCAGACCTGTCCCTGCTCATCCACCCTGGCCTCCTGAACCTGGAGAAAGCCAACATGTTCGACTACCTGCCCACCTGGGTGGAGCCCGACCCTGAGCCTGGGAGCGAAGTCTTGGGCTACATCAACATCATCGACCCCAAGGTCAAGAACGTGAAGCTCTCGCAGATGAACCGCATCAAAGTCTGTGATGTCTCCCAGGCCAGCGCCCAGCACCGGCAGATGCTGAAGAACAGGGAGATGGAGGCCAGGAGGAACTCAGACCAGGAGCCACCTCTGCTGTCCCCCAGCCAAAGACAGATCCCACAGCCCCCCGTGGAAGCTCCTGCAGCCCCCACTACCAACCCCATTGAAGGTGTCAGCTGGACAACAAGGCAAGTGGGGACATTTGCCACTTCACCGCTGAGCCACCACTTGAAGCCACAGGAGGAGACATTGCAGGATGTCAAGCCTCCGGTTCCAAAGCCAAGGACTGTCCCTGTTGGTGTTCTCAAGACCAAAGTCATCACAACCTGTGACAGTGGCACTGCCCTGGAGGGTGACACACAGCCACCGCTGGCCGACCACACGGGCATGAAGCAGGACCGGGAGGAGAAACCCAACAGAGCCTCGATGGAGACCTGCCATGTCCAGCCAGACCGGCCAGTGGCAGCTCCACAGGAGGACAAAGGGCCTCCCTGCGCTCACAACGGGCTGGGAGAAGAGGAGGAGGAGGAGGAAGAGGAGTACATCACCCTCAGTGACCAGGAGAGCTACTCCAGCAGCTCTGCTGACCACAGCTACCGCCGCTCCAACGCCTCCTCCATCTCAGACGAGTACTTTGAGGTGAGGGATCGCTACGGACCCCTCCGGAGAACCAACTCGGATGTCACCCACAACGGGGAGATCATTCCCATGCAGAGAAAGCTCAGTGACCCTCATATCAGCCGGGGCACCTTCATCAGCCCCCTGGGCAGCCTCCCATCCCTGAAGCACATCCGCATGGAGGACATGACCAAGAGGAGGAGCAATGCCGTGGAGATCAGGCGCATGCTGCCCTGCACCATCCTGGACGGCAACAGCTCCTACCCCAGCAGTGCCACCCAGGTAGGACTTTTTGCTACAACCTGATGTTTCTCCACCCTACAAAGGTCGCAAACCAGCAGGTCAGCTGAGGTGTGATGTCATCCTGTGTTTTGGTGTCATCCTGACCTTTGGTGTTGTCCTGGATGCTGAGATCAGATTTCCCATATAGGAGAATAACACCCTGCACGTGGCCATGGTCACCCGAGAGGTGACCAAAGAGGTGGTGGCCATGCCACAGCTCTTGGTGACCAGCAGTGGGGGTGGCTGTTAAAGGGTTTTGGTAATGAAAGATTATCCCACAGCACTGGGCTGGGGATGGAGCCCAGCAGCTCCTGGCACAGCTGTACAGATGTGCTGGGACTCGCTGAGCTCCATCCACAGCCCATCAGCAGTGCCATCACACCCAGCCAGGGACAGACTGTGCGTGCAGGCGTGTCCTTCTCAGGCTTGTTTTCCAGCGCCTTGCCAGGGTGATTAGCATCAAAGGGAAAGCGCTGGACACATAATTAGACAGAGCAAGACAGCAGAGGAACAGGGACAGCAACCTCCGTGGGCGAGTGCCACCGTCAGCAGCTTTGTGGCTGATCCACGAGTGACGCCAGGCTGTGTCACCGCACAGGGCCAGCACCCTGCTGCAATTCCATGGGGTGCACGCCAGAATCCCACTGCTGGCTGGGAGCTCAGGGCCACACCAGCATCCCCACCACAGCCAGAGCACCATCCCATCCAGGCAGGGGTGATGACACCCTGATCCCCCTATTTCCACCCGAGCGCTGCAACCTCTTGCACCTCTGCCAAGTATTTTGGTTTCTCAAGGCTCCCCGCCCGCTGTTTTTGGGGCATTCAAACCCCCAGGGCTAAACCAGCAGCTGAAATCACTGAAACTGCCTGAGGCTACCCCGGCTGAACATCTAATCTGTATTTACAGGGAATTAAATTTACTATCCCAGAGTCCACTTGCTTCTCCCTTCCCAGCCGGGGACAGGGAGCTCAGAGCTTTAATCCTCACACATCAAATACCCCCCAGCCCTGCAGGGCGAGGAGCACCGAGCTCTTTGATGCTCTGTGACCCAGGTCCCAGGTGCCACCTTGCTGGGGATGGCTGGGTACGCTGGTGTAGCTGCAGTAACTTGTTCTGGCCCTTTGATGAGAGGCAGATAATTAGCACGGCATCAGGGTTAGGAAAGCCAGCGCTCAGCTGGTGGAGAGGTGCAGGGAAGAGTTTCTCCCATGTGTAAAAATAATAAAATTAAGCAGGCGTTGGTTAACTCTAGAAAAGTCAAATCTGACAGGAATCACCATCAATTCCTCCAAATAATTTCTTTTTCGGGGTCCACATTTCTGAAGTGCTGGCCCACTGCCCAGTGTAGCCCAAAACACAGCTGGATGCTCTCTCAGGGTAAACATTGTATTTTCCATCTCACAGAAACCAATTTCTCTCCAGAAATCACCTTCCCTAAATACACAACCCCATTCACCCCCGGATGCACAGGAGGCTCAAGGAGAGCCCCAGGGACATCTCTCCTGTCCCCGTCCCACCCACAGAGCCCCCAGGTCTGTGCAGAGCAGGGGTTTCCAGACAAGCCCCCCTCCCACTCACCCCTTAGTGACAGGGAAAATCCCCACCCCAGCAGCTCCACAGCCACAGGGGGGCCTTACCTGGGTACAGGACCCTGCTGATCATCCCTGGCATGATGATGAGGAACATGGGCAGCATCTTCAGGTAGCTGGCCAGGATGGAGCCGGCCTTGGCATGGCTCAGGTTTTTAGCAGAGAGCGACCGCTGGACAATGACCTGTGAAGAGCCAGGCAGGAGGGCTGAGCAGCACCAACATCTGTTCCACATCAGCCTTTTCCTTGCCAGACTACATCCCAGATGCAGTGTACCTGTACACTGTACCCAACCCACAGCGGGGTTTCTCTCCAGACCAGTAACGGGCTGGGGTTACACCAAAGCACCAAAAAAGCCCAGTGCAACCACAGCAGCACTTCTTCCTGCCAGGATCAACCATTCCCCACCACCATCCTCCCCTCTCCTGCCCCTTCTACGCAATCTCCTCCCCAAAGAGTGCCCACAATGCCACAGTCCAGCCTCGTCCTCCCACAGCTCCACTCAAACCATCGCACCTCAAACCTCTGGCCAAGCCATGTCCATCCACAACACAGCCACCCCTGGGGTTTTGAGGCAAACCCTCTTAAACAGGCAACATCTACAGGAATTCAGATTGAAAAGAGCTCAGAGTCTCTCCCAGGGCTTCCGGGAAAGTGCTCAGCACCCAGCAGGATTCAGGCACTCCTGAGCAAGCACTAGCTCGTTCTGCTGGTGGGCAGGAGAGACAGGGTGCCACTTCCTGGGGTGGGATACTTGGGAAGGCCATGGTTGAACTTCTTCCCAAGAAGCAGAGCATGTCTGAACCCCCAGGACCCACCACCCATCTCAGGTACCTCTCCTTTTCTCAGAGGGAGAAAAGCTAAATCATCCTTAATCCTTCTCACCTGAAGCCATCTCAGACCTTCATACTGATTTTAAGCAGCTAATCAAATCAATCTCAGACTACCTAAGCTAAACTGCTTTAACACAACCTTCCTGGTCAAAGCAGGAGGTGCCAGCTCCAGAGCCAGGGAGGCCTCTGGGACGCTGGGACTGCCTGAACGCCGAGCTGATGGCAGCAGCAGCACGGTGAGGGTCACGGCAGAGGCAGGGCAGGCTGGCACAGCCAGCTCTGCAGCCTCCTGGCCCCAGCCCCTCCTGCCATCAGCACCTTGGCTCACCAGATCCCACCTCCCCGGTACCTGTGCACAGTGCAATCGCACCTCCGGATCGCGGCGCAGGCACACCCAAAGAGGAGATAAACATCTGGTGACCACAGCTGTGTGTTACAGCCTTACCCAGTCCAGAATGAAGATTACTGGGGCTCAGACCCGATCCAAATGTGTGTCTCAACCCAGCTAATAAGAGCCACCCCCGCAGTGGTGTCACAGCTCACTGTTGGCTCCTGATCCCACCTCCTCCCCCAGCCCTCCATCCTTTCATCTGATCCTGGCAGTCACCTAATCCCACAAACTGGGTCTGGATGACTGAATGCTCTTTGGGGCTGACATGAGGGCTTGGATGATTCAAGTGGGTGTTCAGGCTGCTGCCGGAGAGAAGGTGCTGAGATGTCTTGTCCTGGCTTTCCAAGCAGGAAGGGCTTGCCTCAGGACAGCCTGCAGACTGCCAGGGCTGCTTGGGAAGTGGCTGCTGAGCTTCTGGGAGTGCCAGTGTTTGGTACCAGAGTCAGAAATCAGAGGAGCAGCCATGGCTAAGGCTTGAGGCAGTTTTGAGCTGCCACTGAAATTGGGCAAGGGACAGAGGGACAGAGGCATTTGTCCATGAGGACCAAGTCCCTGGCACAGGTGGGTGAGAGGTGTCCTTGCAGAAAGCAGCATCCTTCCAACAGCCAGAGCTCACCTCTCCCTCTGTTCTTTCCCAAACAGGGGACACACATCTACCGCTACAGGCCCAGGACCCCTGCGGGCAGAGAGCAGGGCAAGGAGGTCTCCTGCTCCCCGACGCATGAGAAACCCCTCGGGGCCACCAAGTACAGAGGGGACGGAGCAGAACCCAAAAAGACCATTGCAGGCAGCCAGCCCTACTGGCAGAGCAAAGCCTTCAGCCCTGGCAAGCCCACAGCACACGGCCACCTGACCCCAAACAAGCCCAGAGCGCCAGGCAAACCCTTCACCTCCCTGCCCGAGAGCCAGAAGCCAACCGAGGAGATGAGGACACCCCTGGGCATCCCGCTCTCCAAACTGTCCCAGTCCAAGCACCTCAAGAACAAGGTTGCAGGAGCCTCGGGTGCTTCTGTGGACTCCAAAAAGCAGCCCCCTGAGACCACCGGCCAGAAGGACCAGTAGGTGCTGGTGACAGTGGCCTCGCAGAGCTGGTGGAGCCCAGGGGCAGGGGGTTCCTGTTTACATTTACCTGGTCGGTGCACCAGTACCACATGGCCATGATGGACAGCCCAACGGTCATCCCGGTCCAGGG
Organism: Grantiella picta; assembly: GCA_013397955.1. Classification (NCBI taxonomy): domain Eukaryota; kingdom Metazoa; phylum Chordata; class Aves; order Passeriformes; family Meliphagidae; genus Grantiella; species Grantiella picta. The sequence continues at coordinate 96,663 of VZRM01005541.1, forward strand.
CAGATCTCCAGAGACCGGGTCTCGGAAGAGGTGCATGGCATCCGCTCTGGGCAGGTGGCAGGTGGTGTTGGGAACAATCTTGGATGGCACAGCCTTTAAATAGGCCTCTTCCAGGTTGGAGTAACCTCCGATCTCGTTAAAAGCTGGAAAGATCATTGGGGGAGTTGGTTAGAGCAAAGCAAAACCCAGCGGTCTGTGGGGTCAGCTGGCAAAACGCTCGCCAGCCCCTTAACCCAGAATGCTGCCTGGAAAGGGAGGGATCGTCCATGACTGTGTTTTCTCCTAGTTATTTAAGAGACTTCTGTTACCATTTTGCACAGCAGGTCCCACTGCAGTCCGCCCTCCCTGCAGAGGGTGAGCCGTGTCCTGGGACAAAGACTCCTCAAGGCACCCACCTCTTTTAACCTTGTACTGTAAAAGCTACCTGTTCATTAAAGCTCCCTGCTCCCACAGCAGGAGAACCTCACCTAAGACTATTAAAATGCAAGATTAGGTAGCCTTGGACTCGATAAGCTGCAGCTCAAGGTGCCTTAGCACTAATGTCCAGACAAACATTTTCTACCCCCCTGAGCATTTTCCCAGCACCCCTGTGTGCCTCTATCCCCAAACCTCCAGCAACCAGTAAAAGAAAAATAAGAAAAGAAGACCCTTTTCACTGCATTTTTCCTAGGAAATGGGATCCGAAGTCTGAGCCTGAGCCCCAACAAGGAGTATGTGCCACAAACAAGCCCTTGCACGAAAGCCCCCAAGCCCTTGGCAGCTGCCCTGTGCTCCTCCTGCAGCACTGCCAGCCAGCCCTGGGCTCTGCCCTGGCCTCCCACTGCCTCCCTGCTCCTGGGGGGCACAGGATGAACCCTCCCTGCAGCTCCCCTGCTATCTCCAGCAGGAGAATTTTGGAGCCAGAGGCATCACTTTTTGGAGGGAGAGATGGGAGGCACCCACCCTGCTCCCCCTGCACCCCATGGCCACCCATGCAGCAGCCTGCGGGGATGAGCAGGGAGGGGCATTGGCACCCCCAAACCCACAGCAGCTGCTGATGCCTGAAAGAGGAGAGGAGGCTCCAGAGGCCTCACAGAGGGGAGAGTCAAACAAAACCCATGAGCATCCCTTGGTGGATTTCCCCACATCTGTCGTTTTTTCCCCCATTTGTTTCATCCCTTCCATCCCTGCAGTCCAGACCCCCAGCTCGGCCCCTTCCAGCCCAGCAGTGTGAGGTGGGAATGTGCTCCTGAGCAGCCTCCCTCCCACAGGACTGTGCCCACGAGTGCTGCTGTCTTTACACCAAAAGCATTTCAGATTTCAGGCACTGGGAACACCAAGTTCCAGCTGGAGCAAATCCCAATTTCCGAGCATTCATCCTCTCCCATTATCCTCTCCTGCCTGAGAACAGCCCTCTCCCTGCAGCCCTTCTATTTCCATCACCAACCCACAGCCCTGTCCTCATCCCAGAGCATCCCCCGACCTGAGGGTTTTGGGGAGCCGGCAAAGGGGCATCACCCCCACATCCCCCCTGCAATCCATCCTCCCCTGTTTCACACAGAGTCAGCATTCATGAACTCCTCTTGAGCAAGAATCCCTGGCCTCTCTCCAGCGCTTGGTTTATCCAGGCGCCGGCTACTCCCAAGCTTTGCATGGGCGTTGGGCACCAACAAAGGCTCTCCAGAGGCAGAGGCCGAGTGCTGAAAGCAGAGATTTGTGCCTGGGGGTGCAGACCTGCTCCCTTCCCAAAGCTGCTCGCCAGCAGGTCACGGCACACACACCTGCCGAGGAGGAAGAGCAGGGAAAAATCCTCCAGGCAGCAGAAGCTCAGCTGGCAGATGCTGGGATGTAGTTCATGGACTCTGCTGGGATTAAATCCCCATGGCTAATGGCAAGTGGGGGTGGGATGGCCCAGTCTGGCTCACCCGTGATGCCAGAGCTGAGCAGAGCCATCACCAAGATCTCTGTTCGGCAAAGTGATTTTAAACTGCCAGAGGGCAGGGTTAGATGGGATATTGGGAAGAAATTCTTCCCTGTGAGGATGGTGAGGCCCTGGCACAGGGTGCCCAGAGAAGCTGTGGCTGCCTCTGGATCCCTGGGAGTGTTCCTGGCCAGGCTGGACAGGGCTTGGAGCAACCTGGGATAGTGGAAGGTGTCCCTGCCCATGGCAGAGGCTGGAAAGAGATGAGCTTTAAATTTTCTTCCAAATCAATCCATTCTGGGACTCTGCTGAGAGTGTCCTTTATTAACTGAGCCTGACAGGAGCTGGAGCAAACCAAGCACCCTAGGGCACACCCACCTCCAGGTCCTGAGGTCTCCTGAGACCTGAGGAAAAACCTGTGCAACCAGCAGCTTTTCTTTTGGCTGCCCTGGATCATCCCCTCTGCCAAGCACCCTCAGCTCCCTGCAAGCACCGTGCCACGTTTGCAGGCAGCAAAGCCAAAACAAACTGGGCTCTGCAGCTGCCCGAGGGGATTTTCCAGGCTTTGCCTACCTGCCCTCCTCCTCTGGCTCCTCTGCACAGCTGCACCCGGCAGAGACAAGCCTCAGAGAGCCCCAAGGACAGCTCCAGACAACGATTCCCAACATCCAGGCATTGTGTCTCACACAGGCTGCGGCCACTGCTCTGATCTGCCCCAACAGGCAAAGTCCTCCTCTGCCTGGAGCAGCTCTGTGCTGCTGCTGGGGCGGTTCAGTGTTGTTGTCCCTTCTCCACAAAGTCTCTGTCCTTTCATCTGACTTCTGTAAATATGCCTTGCTGCATCCAGGGCTCTGCTTTGGCACAGGACCAGGCTGGGTCTGCTCCCACCTCCACAGCTCTGGGTCAGAGCCTTTCCTGCCTGCCTAAGCAGCCTGCCCCAGGAGATGGTGGAAATCACCTCAGGAGTGCCTCTAGAAATCATCCTCTGTAGTTAAACACCTGCCTTTGAAGCTGCGACCTGACTTTTTGCTTCCTGCTCCTCAGGGCCAAGAGCCCGGATGGCAGAGCCAGGCTGATGAAAGCTCCCAGCCTCCAAAGGATGCTCTGAGGCTGAAAATGAGGAGACACAACAGTGCTGAGGGTTCAGGAAGGGCTGGGCATGAACCACCCTCACTCCAACCCGGAGCAGGACCATGATCCCCATCCCATCCCTGCAGCAGTGCCTTGTTCCGGCACCACCTTCTGCCAGACACGTCCCTGGGCTCTGGGAATCCTGCTTGGAGACCCCACCAAAACACCTGGAGCAGAGCTGGGAATTCTGCTTTGCTGTCAAACCCTTGATCAGAGTGAGACACAAACACGAGGAGCAGTGGTGTCCCCAGGAATGTCACCGGGGCAGGGGACAGCCTCACGTGGAGCAGCACCAGGGGCATGGCACCTGCACCACCTTCATGGCACCTCACCTGGTGGAATGGCACACAGGACAAGCACAGTGGTGGAGGGGACACGTGGGGACCACAGATTTTATTAAGCTGATTGCCACAGATTGGAGTCCTGCTGGGCATCTTGGCCACCAAATTACTCAGGCTGAATATTTATTTCCAAGACCACCCAGCTGGGCAAAGGGGGTCCCCCCGGATGGATCTGTGCCACCCCACCTCTTACCTTTCACTGCCAGCATGGTGGCTCCCACCACCATGATGACTGTCTGCAGTGCATCCGTGTAGATGACAGCTGCCAGCCCCCCTGCACAGGAGGAAGACACAGTGTTGGAAGTGCTGCTGGATTCAGGCTTGGAGCAGTCAGAAAATCCCAATAAAACTGCCATGCTCGCAGGGACATTCCTGTCCCCACCTGTCCTGCTGACTGTGGTAGGGGAGCTGCAGTGGGAAGGGGGAGCAGCTCCTCGGTGGGTTTGGTGCCAGGGGGGACAGCAGCCTCAAAGCAGGGTAGGAGGGCACAGCTGAGAGCCACAGGGGCTGCAGCCTCAGCAGGGGCTGGGAAGGGGAGCCAAGGGGTGGCCAGAGGGGAGAGATGCAACCCCACACCTCCATGCAAGCAGGAGGACACAGCCACCCCCAGCTCTTTGGGTGCCCCAGCAGCAGATCACATCCAGGACATGGATCTCACCTTCATCCCACCTCTCCCTAAATCCCAGTCTCCCCTCAGTACACCACTCAGCTCTCTTCCCAACCCTACAGTTTTATTTTTCCAGCACCTGGTGCTTAGCAGGGTCCCCCCTGGTCATCCAGTGTTTGTCCCTATCCATCCCAAGCTCTCCCTCCAGACCTGCTGCAAACCCCAGACCTGCATACCCAGCCAGAATCGATCACTCAGCACATGAGCAAAAGCATTAAAAAGTAGCAGAATTTTTAAAAACGGGCCGAAAATTGAAGCAGTTTCAAGCCCAGTCACTGAATCACATCCTAGGAAGTCAGGGCTGCACATCCCCAGCCATGCCTGGGATTTGCAGGGATGTTTTTGGGATCAGGGTGACGCAATGATCACACCTGGCTGAGCTCACAAGGTGCCTCACATCACAACAAGCCTTGTGGGCAGGAAAAACCCGAGATGCGATTTGCTTGAAACCAATGTCTTGCAAAATCCACCCTGTTGTGGATACACTTCCAACTGTTTCCCGTTTGGATGGCCAGGATGAGATAACGAGGGGGGAATTCACTGCAGGGTGTCTCCAGTGGCACTACCAGGGGAGGGAATGTCCCAGCCAAAATAATAAGCCAAAGGGCTGGCAGGGATTCACTGTCCCATGGTCTGAGAGTGGGGCTGGGAGGCAGGAACCCACAGCTTCCAATCCCTCATCCCCTCTGGATCTCAGAGCCACCATATGGGTTGACCCTGCACGAAAAGAGCAGTTCCCACAACAGGGAAGGGCGGCCAAGAAATATTCCTGAAAGTTTTGTGAAGGGAGGGCAGGAGGCTGCATTGAGGGCTGGGCAAGAGGGAGGGAAAGGAGCTGGGTCAATGGCTCTGAGGTTGGAGATTCCACAATAATAATCCTGTAATAGGAGAAGCCCTGACTATTGCTGGTACAAATAGGAACATACATAGGAAAGGGCTTAAGCAGTGGTGGAGGAGGAGTTATTACAAATGAAAAGGTTTATAATGACAAAGGAGAGGTCGTGGGTTGAGTCATCACTGAGCTGCTGCTCCAGAAAGCTGCTCAGATCCTGGCTGGATGGGGCAGGGACACGAACCCACCTGATATAAACCCCTAAAAACCTTCCAGGAGTGAAAATCACAATAATTAAATAAAAGCAGAAGGCTAAGTGGTGTGCAAGAAGAAAAATTGAGGCCAGCAGATTCTGAGCCACCCACCTGCAATGGTGTAGAGCCCTGTGACCACCAGCATGAGGACAGTGGACAGGTAAAGGTCCCAGCCCAGGCACACTTGCACGAAGAGAGCTCCTGTGTACAGGTCTATCTGTGTGGGGAAAAGGAAACGTGGAAGATGGGAGAGGTGACAGGTGACATCCAGCAGCCAGGGCTGCTGCAAGGGTGACACAGCAGGGACACAGCCAGCTCTGTGGATACAGTGAGGACCTGGAAATCTGGGGTGGTTTGGGTTGGAAAGGACCGTCAGGATCATCCCATTCCACCCCCTGCCATAGGCAGGGACACCTTCCACTATCCCAGGTTGCTCCAAGCCCTGTCCAACCCGACCAGGAACACTTCCAGGGATCCAGGGACAGCCACAGCTTCTCTGGGCACCCTGTGCCAGGGCCTCACCACCCTCACAGGGAAGAATTTTTTCCTTGTATCCAATCTAAATCTCTCCTCTTTTACTTTAAAACCATTGCCTTGTCCTATCACCATTTGCCCATGTAAAAAGTCGCTCTCCCTCTTTTTTAGAAGCCCTTTAGGTACTGGAAAGACTCATTCAGGTCTCCATGGAGCCTTCTCTGACATCCTATGGCACATGCCAGGAGGACACCCCTGCAGCCCAGGGTCCCAGGGGGTGGCTGTGCCACAGACCACCTTCCCCCAGCCCCAGGGAGCAGAGCAGGGACCTCCAGCTGTCATTGTCCCCACCTGGGGGTGGTCACAGTCTCGTGGAAATGAGATCTAGAGCAGAGCTCAGAGCTGAGGTGCCTCCTTCAACAGAAGCAGCGATGCCATGGGAGGACAGGACCAGGCTCAGTGACAGTGCCACCACCACGTCGCCACCCACAGCTGAGCTCAGCCATCCCCAGCGCTCAGCTGGGGCATCTTCACAAAACCCTTGTTTGGAGAAGGGAATGAGGCCAGAAGGGGCAGGAAGAGGCAAGAAGAGCTGACTCCACACCCTGGCCCAGGGCTGTGACGAGTTCCCACAGCCAAGAGAGCGGCTCTGATTTGACATCTCCTCACACACCTCCCAGCAACCATCCCCCAGCAGCACGGCTGCCTTGCCCCGTCATGTGGGAGCAGTCGCTTGGGATTAGGAAGGTGTTGGGCAGCTTTATTTCCCATATCACCCCTCCTTGCCCCAGCTCTGCCCTCCCTCCTCCCGCTCTGCTCCAGCATATTCCCACACGGAGCTGGGGACCAGCACTGGGTGATGGAGAGGGGCCAGGCAGGATCATGCAATGGCAGAGCAGAGGCGGGAGCTGCCCAGGAGGGTTTGTCAGCCCAAAACCCAGAGCTGAACACAAATCCAGCTTCAGCACAACACAAAAGCCATTCCCCAGCATGTGAGCCCACAATGTCAGACACAACCTGGGTTAAATCAGATCAAACCAGCCAGGAAAGCACTTACACCATGATCTTGAGGATCCTAATTCAGGCCCTCTTCCATGCATCTGGACCAGGCTTCACACCACAGTCATGCCTGGCATTCCCAAGGGAGGTACTACATGTCCTCAGCTGCACTTGGCATTGGCCATGTGTCTGGGAGAGTCCTCATCAACACCAAGAAGAAATTCAGCCCTGGAATGACCTCTTGAAGAGGAGCCAGCTCATGGGCAACCATGCCATGACCTCTACCAGTGGTTGCTCAGACATTTTCCCACTACAAACACAGTCCAAGCACAGCTGCATACCCCTGAGCAGCCCCACAAGAGGACGACTGAACCCCTCACACAGCACAAGCTTCAGTGACAAGGCAGAAAAGCCCCAACCAAAGGGCCCTCAGCCACCTCCTCCCATCACAACCCGAAGTGGGAACCCAAAATATTCTAAGCCTTCCTAGCACAGTGCCAGCCAAGCATCCTTGGTGTTTTCCAGAGCTCCTCATGTCCCTCAGAGGGATCCATCACTCGTCATGTCAGCACCAGCCAGGAAGATTTCTCCCCCCCATGATTTTCTCCCCCTTCCCCACAGCCCAGCTGGAAGGTTCAGCCTGGACAAGATATTTCATCATTGCTTCTCCTGGCTTTCTCAATGCTTAATCATTTTTGCAGTCGTCTGCAAATGAGTCGAAGCCTTTGCTATGAGGAAGCAGAGGTATCTCCACCTCCCTCCCTGGTAATTCTGCAAGGGTGGGAAAAAATAAAAGCACATGTGACCGAGGCATTAATAAGACATTCCAAATACAAAAACAAGCTAATTAAAACCAGGCATGACCTATTCATAAAATAAGTCCTTTCAACCTTAAGAGGAGAGGAGAAGCCTTTGAAGTCAGGCTTCACAATCCAGAGAGATCCCTGCCTCAACCAGTGACCTCACTTGGAAACTTGTTCTTACCCAACTGTCGCTAAAGCCTTCCCAATAAAAGCTGGCTTTGGAGCCAGCTTGGGATTAACAATTGGAGAAGCCAGAACCTCGGTAGAACGAGTTACCCAGGGTACAGAGGAGTCTCCAGGGGCTCTTTGCCAAGCCTAGGACGCCTGTGCAACTCCTCACATGTTCTTGGCTGGGTGGGACACCATCTCCCAGCAGGATTTTGGGCTTCCCTGCTGCACCCTGCCATGAAATCTGGGAGTTTGGGGTCCACCAGTAGGAGATTTCCAGGAGAGGAGGGTCTGTCATCCCCCCTGCCAAAAAAAAAGAGCTGAGGGAGCAGAACTGATGCAGTGTCTCAGCTTGGGAGAATGTGGAGCAAAAATCCATCCATAAACACAACATCTACAGGGAGAGGAGGCAGGAAAAGCCCGGATAATCCTGGGTTTTGAGGCAGCCCCCAGCAAGGACCAAAGGAACCCCTGAGGACACAGCCCTGCCTAATTGCTCCGAGTTTCACACCTCCCTCCCACACTCCCCATTGCGGCCACCAGCAGCGATGGGGACATCGGGCCAGTTTGGCAACACCCGCGTGTCTGCAGACACTCATCCCAACCCACTGCTGGAAACAGCCATTGTCTCTAGGGTTTACTGTGAATGGAGCCAGATGCCAAGATAATCCCCTTATTAGCCTGATTCCTCTTCTGTTGCATCCTGCCTCACTCAGAGATCAGAGAAAGCTCAGCAGACCAAAGAAACGACAGCACTGGTTGAGGAAAGGCTCAGGAAGAGGAGTTTGGGAGTTTCCAAGAAGCTCCAAACACAAGGCTGTGTGGAGAAGGGCCTGGAGAGCCGCAGAGGTTCCCATGGGAGCAGGCACTGCACAGGGGTCATCTGCAGGGTCATCTGGTGTTAGGCAAGAGGTGACACCACAACCACCTCCCGAGCTAAGAAGGAGCTTGTAGGACATGCATCCCTTCTGGGAAAAGCCATGGAGAGGCTGGAAACCAAGGGGAGCAAGAATGTCCCCATTGGTTAGTAGGACATCATTTGTTAACAGGGGACAGGGGTGAATGCCTGGCAAGAGAATGAAAGACAACATCAAGCTACCAGTGAGCTCTTTCCTCAAATTCAGACCAGCACGAACAAATTATCCCAGCAGAAATCCTATCCCAGCTTCGTTTCCTTTTAAATGCCAGGAAGGATCTGTGTGAATCCCACAGGTCACAGAACCGGGGACCACAGACACACATGCTCCAGCATGTCCCTCGAGCTCCTCCTGGGTCTTTGCTGGGAGCAGGAGAGAGCTGTGACACGAAGGGAGTGAGTGACAACAGGTCGCTGGATATCAGGACAATCAGCAAATAATCCACATGTCACTGTCCAAACTTACAAACTGAACTGGTGCCCCAAAAGCCACCAAGACGATTTCAGGCACAATGCTGTAGGATTTTCAACACCATATATGACTATAAAGAATATTAGTTACATGGAAGAATGCCCTCCAGCAGGACAGGGCATGGTTTTGTGGGGGGAAATAAAGGGAACAACTGCATCAACAGTCACCAGTGTCACCTGTGTCACTCTGGAAGTCCTGAGCAGGGCTGTAGGGCTGCTGTGTCCCTGCACCCCGCCTGTTAAACCCACAGCACAGTGCCTTGCCCAGGGTCCGAGAGCAGCTCAGGAGGGGCAGACAGGGCTCTCCTGAAGTTAGGGATTCCCATCTGTCTGAGGCAGATGCAGCCTCTCCCTTTGCGTGAAGCACTGACAGATGTGCACGGAGAGCCCTGTTTGTGGGCTGCTCCATCCTCCACATCCCTCGGAGGGACAGCCAGAGGATCCCCTCCAGCTCAGCCCAGGGCCTGGGGCTGCAGAAACGCCGCGCAGGGAGCGATGGCACATCCAGAGATGCTGCTGAACACAGAGACAGAGGCTGAGCGCCTCGATGTGGGCGCCAGCAGTGCCCCTCCTACCTCAGACAGCCTCTGCTCATGCAAAAGCACTTTTCTTGCAGCCAGCCACCTGCAGAAGCACATTACTTTTAGCCCTGGAAGAGCCCAGGTCAGATCCACCTGTTCCATCAGAGCAGGATTGCTCCCTCCGGCAGGTTTTCTCTCCAGCTTTTCTGAGCTCTTTGCTCTTGATCTCTGTCTCGCTGTCTCCAGCCCCCCAGGGCTGTCTGTGCCCAGCTCTCTCCTGCTTGCTCTAGACCTGGTATCACAGGCTCTGGAGCTGTTTTACCTTGGATAAACTCTTCCCATGGTTAGCAGCGTGAGCAGAGGCTGCACACAGGGAGTTGTGAATGAGGTTAAAACGAGGGGAAAACATCCCTGTGGAAAAGTGCTTGGAAATCAGGCACTTTCTGTACAGGCTTGAATATCGTCTAGCTGCAGCAATGCTTCCTTCCCTCATGTGCCTCAAAGGAATGAATACATTCCCAGTTCAATCCTTGGCTCTGCCAGGTCCCTTGGGAATGCCAGAAAACATTGCTGCCAGAGCATGGAGACAAACCCAGGTAACACGGCCCAACCTCTGAGCAGATTTCACCCATGCAAGGCAAGTTTGGGAATCCTGACAGACAGCCATGCATCCATCAAGGCCACCTGGAAAGGACCATCACTGCTGGATCTACCTATGAACTCCTGGGATGTCACAGACAGCATCTGCCCACAGATTCCCACTTTTTGTCCCACTCCTTCCTAGAGCATCCTGCAGCACCTGCTCTCCTCCAGTCTGGCTACACAAGGTTTGAGCCCAGAAACAACTTTCTGATAGCTGGAAATAAATCCTGGATTTATCACAGAGTTGAGGTGGGGGCTACTCACCGAGATTTTGGTGAAGATGGCGAGCAGGAGCGACAGGCTGGAAAGGTACACCCGGATCCTCTCCCCTCCAAACCTCCGCTGGAGATACTCAGGCATTGTGACAATCTGCCAGGGAGGGAGAGCCATCACTGCCCTGTCCAGGCCCCATCCTCCTGCGATGGTGCTGGGAGGGCAAGGGGACAGCGTTATTCCCAGGGCAGGATTTCTGGGAGCAGGGGAACTGTCCAAGGCCACGCTGCCCACAGCAGGCTCAGGGCAGCTGTACATACCCCAGATGAGGTGTAGATGGGCACGAACACGTAGGCCAGTGCCAGGAGAGTGTAAGTTGCCTGTCAGGAACAAAGGGCCAGAAAAAAGCACGGATTCTGCTGCAGCTCAACGCTGACTGCAGTCCTAAACCCTGTCCCTGCTTCTGGCCCAGCCGTGGCTCACCCTCAAGGACACATTTACACCCACAAATGGCTTCAGACACCCTTGATACCCTTTTGGGTATGGGGTCATGGTGGACACACCCCTGCCAGCAGGAACCTGCTCCCCTCAGCCCTTCAGCTCCTGACTGAACATTTCCCACCCACTTCTTGAGCATCACACAAAGCCAGAATCTTTTTTTTTTTTTTCTTCAGGACCCAAGGACTTTGGATACAACATGTGGGGAAGCAGGGAATGGGTGACCTATTCAGTCAGGGCCCCTCAGGACCTGCAGGGGCTGGATTAGGAACTCTGCTCCAAAATGCCCTTTTCCCTGAGCACGTGGAGCTGAACTGCCTCCAGCCTCACCGTACATGCATTAGACACTGGCCAAGCTGAGCTAGCAGGATTGTGTTAATTACCCCCCGCACGGCTCCTCCCAAACCTTTCGAGACTGTGAAATGGCCCATCTGCTGCGACAGAACTCATTGCCTTAATCACACGACACATTTCTTACATTCCACTCGAAGCCGGCGACAGCGATTCCCCCGGCAGCGCCGGTCCCGGCCAGGCCGAGGAAGAGCCCGGAGCCTTCGCTGCTGGCGAACAGGGAGGCGCCGATCTGCGGGGAGCACAGGAGAGGCTGCAGGCGCTCGCAGGTGCTGAACCCCAACGCCTTGGCACGGCTGCCGTGCCAGCTGGACCTGCTTTGGTGCTTCCCCAGGGGATAACTCGGGAAAAGGAGGTGGGAAAAGGAGGTCTGAAGTGGAGGAGCAGGGCACGGTCATCCCTGTCATTTCTAAAAGTAAAGTGTGGCCAAAGAGTCCCCATGTGGGATGAGGGATGTGTGTGTATTTAGCAAGAAAATCCTTTAACATATAAAATTCAGGTGGCTGAAGGTTATGCTCCTGCTACCCAGGTCATCTGGACATCCCTGGTGGGTTTGGGATGGATTTTCCTGTCTTCAGGAGGATGAGGATGAGCGACACACTACCATGTTTGCCACTGTGGCCACACATCCTGCTGGAGGTAGCCCAGTGCAAGGAGCCAGTGCCAGACACGGGAAGGACCTACAGCCAGTTTGTCAAGATCATACAGAAATAAGAGGGGAAAAAAAACTCGGGACACCCATAGTTTGTTGGGATCGGCAGGAGCATGCAGGAATGGTGGAGATGGTGTCACGGGGTGTCACAGGAGGGACAGAGGTTTGTACTTACTGGCCACCAGGTCATGTCTCTTCCAGCAAGGAAATAGCCACTGACAGTGTTCCTGTTCACCCTGCAGGTAGACTGGGAGGAAGAAAGATCAGCACAGAGCACCCTTTCCCTAAAAACCCAGACAAGTCAACAGGACCCAAGACTCCCAGACAAGAAGCCAAGAGACAGGAGACTCGATAATTAATGGGAGCTCTGCGACTAGAGCTTAATTACATGAAACAGTGGCTGCACCCCAGGTACCTGGAGCCATGAATAGCAAAGGAAGCACCTGGAGAGGGGGAAGCATGGAGGATGTGCCTGTCCTGGTGCCATCCCCAGCAGACAGGTTGGCTACCAGAGCCCAGCTTTGGCCAGGACTTTTCTGCAAGGCAGAAAAAATGGGATTTGTCTGAAACTGCTGTAGATGAGGGTTGTTTCTGTTATCAGAGCTGTTATCAGGGCATTTGGCTCAAGACCCTGTAGTAGACAAGGGGCAGAGCTGCTCACACCCAGCAGACAGAGGCTGGGGCAGAGATCTGTGCCATGGTTAATTCCACCTCGTTCCCAGGCTATAGGAGCCTTTCCATAGGGGGCGAAAGGGGCAGAGGGTTTGTACAAAACAGAGCAAGCCACAGAATCCCAGCATGGTTTGGGTTGGAAATGATCTTAACGCTCATCTTGTTCCAAACTCCTTCCACTATCCCAGGTTGCTCCAAGCCCCATCCAGCCTGGCCTTGGACACTTCCAGAGATCCAGGGGCACCACAGCTTCTCTGGGTAACCTGTGCCACGGCCTCACCATCCTCCCAGGGAACGATTCCTTCCCAATATCCCATCTAACCCTGTCCCCTGGCAAAGGGAAGCCATTCCCCCTTGTCCTGTCACTCCAGGCTCTCTTGGAGTCCCTTAAGGCACTGGAAAGGGCTTTAAGGTCTCCCCAGATCTTTCTCTTCTCCAGGTGAACACCCCCAGCTCTCCCAGGCTGTCTCCACACAGCACAACACAAAAAACACCCAAGTGAAAACTACAAGAAAATAAGAGAGGCATTCAAAATATTCCACTCAGAAAAGCCAGCCCTGAAAAGAAAACCTATTCAAACACGAAAGCAGCAAGGAACAAAAGACTCTTACCCATATTCCCACACCAACGTTTAAGGCAAAATAAACTGCTACAACAACAATGTCAGCAATGCTGAAATGCTCTGAGGGGGTAAAAGCTCCAGTGGTATTGAGCTCCATCATTCCTCTGCCTCCTTCTTCATCGTCAGCCTCACAGGGACAGTCACTGAATCAGTAACTCGTTAGCAGTTATTTATTAATAAATAAAAAAGGGGCATTTATCATTAAACAGCCCAGCAGAAGGAATTGTGCTTGCAAAGGTGCCTGGGTGGGCAGCCAGCCTGGCCTCCACTGCCTCCCCCCTCTCTACACTCCCCAGGGAGCCAAAACCGTTTGATTTCGGTGTGTCACAACTGAGCAGGGCTGAAAAATGTGAGTGATGCCTCACGTGCTTCCCTCTTTTCACCACTCCAACACCATCAATAGCCAAAGCACCAGCAATCTAGCCTTGTGGACGCAGTTTGTTTCCAAATTCTTGAGCTCTCATCAATACCATAATTCCATTGCATGAAACTAGGCATAGTTTGGGGATTTCTTTGCTTTAAAGCAAAAATCAAACAGGAGTTGGGTGAATGCCCTAGCCTGGCACAGCAGCAAGGGCTGACCAGAAAAAACCCCACAGAAGAGATCACAAAATCATGGAATCATCTGGCCTGGAAAAGCCCTCTAAGATCCAGCCCCACAATGAACCCAGAACCCTCATGTTACCACTAAACCACATCCCCAAGTGCCATATCTATACAGCTTTCAAATCCCTCCAGGGATGGGGATTCCACCATTGCCCTGGGTAGCCTGTTCCAATGCTTGACAAATGTTTCCATTAAATTTTTCCTAATACCAGCCTAAATCTCTCCTGGTGCAACTTGAGGCTGTTTCTTCTTGACCTGTCACTTGTTACCTGGGAGAAAAGACCAACTCCCCCTGGCTGCACCCTCCTGTCAGGAAGTTGTGGAGAAAGGAAGACACAGCAATCCCTCCAAAGGCCAACATGAGACAGGCACAGGAAACCACCTTAGAATTCCATGATTTTGGGTACTTAGCCATCAGTTTGCTGTGCTGGATGCTTGGCTGGCTCGTTCCCAGGTTGCAGCATGCTTCCATAAGGTCTCACTAATAAAATAAACACAGTGCAGTTAATATGCCCATCACTGAGTCAGGTCAGCAGTTCTCCTCTCTTTGAAGAAACCGCGGCACCACCAGGAACAGCTCTGAACATCCGTGAGAGGAACTGACCTTCTCCCTCAATGCTCAGCTGGAATTTGACCTGCATTAACACATCCAAAATACCCACACGTGTCAATAAGTCAGCCTGGTGTATCCATTAACATTAAGGAGAACACCTGGTTTTATCCTTTAAAGTCAACGAACCCTCCAAAGTCCTTGGAAGTTTGTCTCCAACATAGAAACGGTGTCAACAAAGGTTAATTTTCACTTCTGAACATGCCAAAAGCTTTATACTCATTTGTAGGACATGGTGTAAAGATTAAACCAAACAACCTCGAAACGCTCATCAATTCCACCACTGTGTTCTCTGCAACAGGTGAGGAACTTGGAGTCTCCAGGACTGGGAGCTGCCTGGCAGCCAGCCGGCCATTCCACCCACACCTGCCCAAGGATGGCTGGGAAAACAAACCTGGGCAAGTTCAGCTCTGCGCTATGGCGCATTTTCTAGCTCATCCACGCATTCAGGGCAGGCAAGAAACCTCATAAAAATCCCCAGTTTACCTGTGATGAGCCGATTTGGATTTTACCAGGTGGAACCTACACACCCCCACAATATTCCCGAGCCAAAGAATGACAGAATGCCTTGGACTGGGGGAGGGATCATCTCATTCCAACCCCCTGCCAGGTTGGATCATCTCATTCCAACCCCCTACCTTCCCCTATCCCAGGTTGCTCCAAGCCCTGTCCAACCTGGCCTGGGACACTTCCAGGGATCCAGGGGCACCACAGCTTCTCTGGACAGCCTCTGCCATTGTCCGAGCAAGTCCCTGTTGCTCGCTGACATCCATCTGCCATATTTAAGGGCACACAGTTTAGAAGACAAGGGACCAGCACACTAGTATTTTTAGAAAGCTCACACAAAACAAGTCTTTATTCTTTGTCGCAGAAAATAAATACAGGTGCATATTCCATATGCTTTTCTATAAAAGCACTCCTACAAAATCACCGAACTGCATACAACAGTACAACCTTTTTGGCTTTTAAAATGCAAATATTATACAGTCACTTTGTTTTGTTATCATTTAAAGCACTTGTAAGCAAGCAGCTTTGGAAAAGGAATGCTTAATTTAGAAGCCAAATTCTTGCCTCAAGTGTTTTGTGGGATTTTTCCATCGTGTATAGTGCAACTAACCTAAAAGCAACTAGAACAGTTTTTTGTAAAATGTTTATTCCCACCCACCCCCCCAAAAACCCTGCAAAGAAAAAAAAAAAGCTCTTAAAAACTGTTCTACCTTGATACTTAAACCAAGAGAAAACAAGAAGTGGCTCAATGGAAATATTAAGGTAAGCACAATGCTTCACAGCTCGTTCTCTGTTTGCTTCCAGTTTGGCCCGGGGTGTTTCTCTAGAGGAAGAAGCATTAATCATCCAGTCCTATATTCCTGAAAAGGTATGACATGGACTCCCCATTATGGATCCTGCGAATGGCTTCCGAGAGGATCATGCTGATATCCACAGTCTTGATTTTAGGGCACTGAAGTTTTTGTATTTCATGTGGAATTGTGTTTGTAACAACCACCTACAGGAAGAAAAAATGATCAGGAAGACATAGCTCCGTTATGTTTTCCACCTTTCATACTGGAAGTGTGAACAGGAGTTTTACAGATCCCACAGAATCACCCTGACTGATAAAACAACATTTTACATTACTGTCAGGGTCAAAATCTTAGGAAGAGCCATGTGTTGCTGTGGGTTGCACGTATCCATGGATACTAATGGCACTGTCCCTCCTTCCTTTCATTCATTCTGCCACAAAGGTCCAGAGAAGACACCAAAATATCCCACCCACTGAAGGGAAAGGTCTGCTGACACTGACAGCCCAGCATCTCACCACTTCCCACATGTCCCACCGCTGTAGTTTAAGGACATGTGGATGCTAATATTCCAGCCCACAATTCCATAGTAAGACAGCCTGAACCAGGAACCTCCCATCTAAATCCTCAATGCCAGCGTATTTCAACAATCAAATGAAGAGAAAATCACTTGCTTAAAAAAAAACCTAAATCATTTGATCAGAGCTCAGAATCCACACTTACTTCATCGATGGCAGACTCCTCGATCAGCCGGGGAGCGTCTGAGGACAGCAGGCCATGGGTGGCCATGACAAAGATCTTGTAGGCTCCTCTCTCCTTGAGGGTCTCAGCTGCAGCCAGAAAGCTGTCAACGTCATCTATGATGTCATCCTGCCAAAATCCCAGAGTCACTGAGGGCTCACCGCATCAGACAGATCAATACAACACATCCGACTGACAGCACAGCTTTACCAAGTATAACAAACACCAAAATATCAGAAAATTGCCCTTTTCCTTGACAAACCCAGAGATTACATTCTGCTTCAGAGAAACCATGAGTGCATCACGGAATCACAGAATGGCCTGGGTTGGAAGGGACCTCAAAGACCATCCAGTTCCACCCCCTGCCACGGGCAGGGATACCTTCCACTAGACCTGGCTGCTTGGAGTTCCACCCAGCCTGGCCTTGAACACTTCAGGGATGGGGCAAGCACAGCTCACCCTTATTACAGGGAAAAAAATTCTTCCTTATATCCAATCTAACCCTACTCTCTTGTTAGTTTGAAGCCAGTCTCCCTTGTCCTGTCACTCCAGGCCCTCACAGTTTCCCTTCAGGTACTGGAAAGCCACAATCAGGTCACCCCAGATCCTTCTCTGTCCCAGGCTGAACAATCCCAGTTCTCTCAGCTTTTCCTCACAGCTCCATCCCTCTGATCATCTTGGTGGCCTCCTCCAGACTTGCTCCAACAAGCCCATGTCCATCGTCTTGGCTTCACTGCCATTTCTAAACTCACCAGTAGGAACAGGGTGATTCTCCCCTCCTGTGATGTGCACACACCACCTGAACCCCCTCCCCTTCAGGTAAGCTCTGAACAGAATTTCACCTACTCTACTCATGGAAACAAAGTCCAAATTTTTCTTTCTAGAGTGGATCCCTTCATAGCTCACAGTCAGCCTTGTGAGTGTGCTCAGTGCTGCCCCATGGTATCACAAATCCACCAGCAACCAAGGTTTAGTGGCTGATACAGAAAAGCTACTTGATTTCTCCAACTTTAACATGTTTAATATGATTTATGAGAAGTGATGGCATCTTAACTTACCACAATGATGGCTATTCTTCCTCCTACATCTCCAACAACTGTGATGGGTGGTTTTTCCTTGGGAATCAGCACTGATTAATGGCAAGTGTTTTTAGAGGGGTAGAAAGGAGAAAGAAAAGAGAAAGTTTATATAATTTACTTCAAGTATGGAAATGTCTGATGGGTCACCATTATTAGAGAGACATAAAGCAGCAACTATTTCAACAGCATTAGTGAGAAAACCAGCAGGACTCTAATACATAAATAATTTTTTAAAGCTAAATTAAAATATTAACTATATTCATTTATACCTGAATTCTTTACCAATTCAATTAATTCTTAATATCAGCACAGAAATAGAGTGGCTTGCAGACACAACCAGTTCAGTCACCACTGACACCCAAGCTGGGTTTATGCTGCAGTTTTGCTGGTGCAGCTGCAGGTTACATTCACGTTCAAGCAAGAAGGAATCTTTCTCCATGAATAGCCACTCCTTTTAGACAGTCCATGACTGCCAGAGCCCCAAACCCACGAAAAACAACAGGTAACACTTTCCCACACACACTTACTTACTGGGGATCTCCAGACTGGGGTGGATAGCAGCTACATATTTGGCTGTAGGAGGTGAGTGCCGACCATCCACCATGTCTGACTCAGCATCCTGAGCTTCCCCATGGATCACGGCAATTCCCAACCGTAAGCGCTCAGCAAACGACTGTGCCCTGCAGGGAAAGGGTTAAAAGAACCCAGGGAAAGGTTAAATTTAAAATAATTCGCGTATGTACAATCCTGATCTATTTCAGTTTTATTACTAGTGTTTCAGGGGGAAGTCAAATTATCCTAACATTTTAAGAGAGCTCATGGAAGAAATCAGTTGCCTCTCAGTACCTTGTTTTTATCAGGTCTGTGAGTTAGAATAACCTTCCAAGTGCCCATACGGGCCTTAAAGCAACAGGATAAATGCTGCAAATCACATAATGCTGACTACTCCCTTCTGCTTTGTCCAGAAGCCAAAAAAAAATTCCTAGCCTTCAGCATCCCTGGGATCCCTTGCTTAGGAGACACATCTAACAGCAACCAAGAACAGCCTTAATGTCTGGATTGTCTTCATTTAATAGGAAAAAAAAATATTCCCATGAAGAGAAAAAATAAATGTTCGCCTATTAATTTTAGTGCTAAATAAAGGCAATATCCCTGACCTGCTGACACATAACCTGAGATACCCTATGGAAAACAGGATCCAGATGATCATTCTGCCTAACAAACCACATTTGAGGTCGAACAGCTTGGATTTTTTTAATTAGCTGACATGAAACTCCTTCACAGTGCAGTATTTCTCCAACTAAAATTAGAAATTTCTGGAAAGAAGTGTAAGGTTAGCTGGGGGAGTGGAAGAAGCAGAGAGTCAGGAAAATAGAAATCTGTATCGCAGATATTGGAATCAGCAAATACAAATTAGCACATCCATCCCACCTCACCTTGCACACCCAAGGGTTGGGGATCCTGCCTAAACCACCCATCCAAGTCTTCTCTGGTCCAAGCAAGCCCAGCACATGCAGAGTGATTCACTCTGCTCTAACATCAGCACCTCAGACCTGTGTCTGAATCACCTCCTCTGTCCTTAATCCTTGTTTCACTAGACAAACAATCCAAAGTCCAGAGAATAATTTGCCCATCGTGATACTCAGTTAATTAAAAACGAAGAATCTTCCACCCTGTGGTTATCATACAGTTATAATATTTTTGCAAGTAGTTAATTACGGGTAATCATTATTCCAAACATTAAGAGTTATGACTTAGCAGGCATAATCCTATCAATAAAACCATAATTACCTTAAAATGCAATATTAAACTCAATAAAGTTCAAAGTAACAGTAAAATTATTTATTAATTTCCCAGTGAGCTCAGAAACCACAGGGACATTCTGAACTTCACCACACAAGGGTTCTTTTTCACAAGCACACATTCATCGAAAGTATTCTCCCAGATTGTTTTCAGGATTAGGCTGAAACATCCAATCATCCTTCTCCCAATACAATGTAACTCCTCAAATACTGCCCTTAAATACTTTAGTGAAGAAGCTAAACAATACAGTTCTGGGATCCTCTCCTCCAGAAATCAGTGTGTGATGTGCAACTCATCTGTCTATTTGCTGGCATTGACACAACTACCAGACAAGCATTGAAATGCTTCAACAAATGCCTGCCTCCACCCAAGAGGCAATAACGCCACCATGGAAAAGAAATGGAAAAGAAACAAATGTAAAATTACCTGGCCAAAACAAAAGAAATCACAAAAAGTACTGTTGGAGAAAAAGATGACAAAAGGTGATTTGCTACATAAAATAAGGAAAACACAGAGTATCACAATTTGTTGGCATGGAAGTCTAAATAACTTTTCAGCAAACTCTTGGTTTGTCACCACAGCAAATACAGCACCTCTTAAACCATCACCCAGCTCTTACAGCACCTGCTGACAGCACTGTAATTCCAGAGTTTAGGAACAGTCAACTAAAAAGCTTCATGGATTAAGAACAGTCATTCAACCACCAAAGACTTCACAATCAAAATCATCTCAAACAGCAAACCCAGTTTCACCATCTCTATTTAGGATCTGATCAATCATGTTCTTAGTTATGCCCATGTTAAGAAACTCTTTGGATTAATGGCATCACACTTCAAGCCATTTTTCCTCACTTACAGCAGGAAATTAACAATGTAAATATACACAAATGTAACATGATTAAAACCCTTCTCTATCATAAGCACTGCACTGATTTACCCCATCCTTTTGTATGTTTTTTTAATTCTCCTTAGATTTATTACGATTGCAGCGATGATGTAAAAACTACACAGCTGACAGAGTAGAACTGGGAGGGGTGTGAAGGCTGCATCTTCTAATTATTGGTTATCTGCCCCTCACTTGATCCTAAGAACAAAATCCCGACAGAGATTTCCTGCTCTAAGGCAAGAGAGCAGATCTTACCCACCTCTTTGCAGACGCAGGAGATTTGGCCACAATTACAGCATTCCTGTAGTCTGGTATCTGTAGTAAATAACAGATAGCAATGTCCACTTCATATCTTTAGACAAATTTAAACTAAGTAAGAATCAGAGAGCTTTATTTTGCCAGAAGAATTTTAAGCATTGAACATTTTACCTAAGAAAGCAACCTCAAGAATCCATGGTACACGATCGGAGTTGATAGCTCAGTAAAAACAGGTATTTAGAAAATTCAGATATTAACTTCAAACTGTACCTTTCATAAACCCCATTTTATAGTACAGACAACAGAAAAGTAACTGCTTTAGAACATCAGGGTTACACCCACAAGTGTTAAAAGAAACAGGAAACCATCAAAATTAAAGTTTCCTGTTCACCTTAAATTGTCTTTAATCACTAAAAACCAGCATTTTGTAATTTCCTATTGTTTTATAGAGTACCCCAAGAAAAGTCACACCTCTCCATCACATCACGGAGCATCAGAAGGGATGAAATTTCCACAGTCACTGCACTGCTCCTGGAGGCACAGTCTCACAGTGCTGCCAACTCTGCCACACCGGTCAGCACGAGGAGATGCTGCTGCAAATGCTCTCCAGAGGGATGAGGTCAGCAAGTCTGGGTTTCCCTCTGAGGTCTCACGGGTACTTCAGGCTTCACAAGCTTAGTCTGCTCCTGAGTTTGCTGCCCCTGCCCCATTCTCATACTGGTTTTTCACTCCAGACTCCTGTTCCCCATTTAACCAGTATTTTAGTCCCCATCTCTCGACAGTTTCTTATCCTTATCTCCATTTTCCCTGCAAACAGTGACTCCACATCAGACTCCCCTGGCTTGTCTGTAACTTCTCAAGCATTCCACCATTCACACTTCCAGTCCTCCTTTCCAACTACACTCCCCTCTGGTATCCCATCTTACCCCACTCCTTGCAAAATCAGCCTTTTCCTTCACTGTACAGCCCTGGGATGATCCATTTCTATGGAGAGCAGCTTAAAGAGAACCTGTCTGTCCTTCTATCCACTGCCAAAACCACAGTCCTGAGCCAAGCAAAGTCCTACAGAGCAGGTCCAGTCCTCAGAATCCCAGTGCTAAGGGATTGAAGACTCTTTACTAAATACCTGCAAATTGATCTGTTATAGATGTAATTTCAATGATTTGTGGGGATGACACCCTGTCATGCAGCTCACCACCTTGCTGGCAGATGGCAAATACCTATTCCAGAGCACAGAAATACTTGGGGTTTCTGCAAACACAGGCAAGGTAAGTTTTTCCATAATCTTATCCTCAAACACACAAACTGAACTGGCTGATCATTTCCAAAAGTTCTACATGAAATGGGAAATAAAAAAATAAGTTCAGAATTTAGGCAAGGGCTCAACCAACTGAAAATAAGAAATTTTCTGAGGACGTCAGGCAATGTTAATAATCCACAATGTTAGTAACTCCACCTATAAACTGGGAATTCAGCATGTTCTGTCCTTTATAAACACAGTTATACAAGAGGCTACAAAGATTAACATGACGGAAGGTATGGACAAGGCAGGGCCTGTCACTTGACATAATAAAGGCTTTGATCTTGTTCAGACATCATTGCCTCATTTTTCCCCTGCCAAATTACCAAATTTGTTCTCAGCTCTTCAAAATTGAAGTCAGAAAGCCAGAAGTGTCATCCAAAAGACACTAAGGTGTCAACAAGTCCATGTAACAAAGGGCTACGTCACCCTGGGATTAACACGTGTGCAAAGGAAAGACAAGCCATCATGTACACAGCATTTGCCAGGCATACAGAGGAAAATACCAAATTATTTTTGCATCACAGGAATTTCACTGATTGGACTGTCTTCATCCCAGAACACAAAGTAATTCTCTTCACACCCAGGTATAAATTTCCAACAGGGAACAACTTCAAGCCCTCATCCTCCTAACTTTCAGTGAAACGTTTCTTAAGTGACCTTCATTCTTATCAAGCTAGACTCCATTTCATGCTACTCAGTACATCCCATCACAACTCCCACAGTTTTGGAAGCTCTGGCATTCCCACTGCAGGATATCCAGCAAGTTGCAGCCACCAGGAACCTGAGATGAGTACTAAATTCCTCCTGAGCAACAACGGATCGAAGTTTGAAGAAAATATACTATAAATGATCTGGCTGGTGAAGGTACTTGCCAACAGAGATCCCATGTGGTCAAATCCATTCAGCTGACTCTGACTTTAGAAAGTCCCCTCATGGATGAGCAGAGGGATGAAGAACTGAAAGTCTTGTTTAAGACTTCTCTACACGTATTTCCAATCTCTGCAAATGTTCATTTGTTGGACTGCACAGGAGTGCCAGACTCAAAGCTGCAACAATTCTCTGTAAACCATTAAAAGCTCAGGAATCAAAATGTGCTTCAAGACCAAATCGGGACCATGATCTTGTTCTTGACCATAAACCACACTTCCAAGCAACACACAAAGGCACAACTTGTCTTGTGTCTGCATATTTGGTTTCCCACTTTTGTTCTTTTTTTTTTAGTTAGAAATGCTAACAATATGCAATGCTTCTCTCCTGGAATACGCGGTGAATGACTGTGGCAAAGCCAGAGCCTGGAGTTTTGTTCTGCCATCCTCTTTGACTCTATTACCAAATTAAATGATAATGAGGGATTCAAATGGTAACTGATTCCCCAAACAGATTTTAATACTGTCATAACAAAATCATATTGGTTTGGGTTTCTTTAAGGGGGTGGGGTGGGGTGTGTTTTGTTTTTGAAATTGAGGCATTCCTATCTCTATAAAAAGAAATAGCTTGGATTCAAAAGCAACAGTGAGCTAAACCTTTTCTCTCACCAGGAAGAAAGCACTTGCTTTATTCGAAATTACCATTAGTCAGAGGATTAACGTGCATCTTATACCTACAATTATCATTTGCACATTTTGGATAGGTGAATCTACCAGTAGCACTCCTCAAAACCCTTATAAAAATAAGATGGAGAAATGGAGGCACAGAACATCCCAAGTTAAGCTGCTCAAGTCAAGACATGCAGTCTGAACAAACAGTGGGTGAGATTTCCACCCACCAGTCTTACTTTCAGAGCACAATCAATAGGCTCTCTCATAGTTTACAACTTCCATAGTGTTTCGTATTATGTGCTTTAAATTTACACCCACACAAGCAGCCCATCCTATAAATGTCAAGGAAACTGGAAAAAGGAAAGGAAGAGGACATCAAGAGCAAGAAAATCCTATTTTTTTTCAGTGTTAGGGGAATATCTAAGAAAAAACCAGCATTGCTGCATGGGTAAGAAAACATCAGCTCTCTATGAAAGCAAAAGTTAAACACGTGGGGAAGAGAAGAACCAACAGCCCCAACACCACTCCCTACCCCACCACGACTCTTCTCCCCTTAAAATTCAGTTTGAAGAGGTAATATTTTCAGAGTGATTCGTTTCAGATGCCTTGAGACATGACCAAAAAAAATTTTAAAAAGCAACTGTAATAGCAGGCCTTCCTCACCTCTTCTTGAATGTACTGGAGTAAAAATGGGGATGCTCTTAAGTTATCAACTGGAATGTTGAAGAAGCCCTGAATTTCCTTCTGATGTAAATCCATGGTAATAAGATGAGTTAATCCTTTAAAATAAAATAAGACATATAGAAAAGCACATCAAGAAAAGACAGAACAGACACTTTTTATTTTTCTAAGTTTCACTGCAGTTTGTGCAGAAAATCTCTAAGCTGCATGAGGACACTAAGTGAAAGTACATAATAAATTAATTACCACACTGGTATTAACGTGTTTTGAGACCTCTACAGTGTCTTTTTTAAAAGAACCTCAGAACACTGCACAAAACTGACTCTGCAGTGCCACACTGAGGCAGGCAAGATCCTTCACCATTGGACATGGGACAAAATGGAAGCACTAATTTGTCCTATGTCACACAGCAAGAGCCTGGCATGCTCAATAGAGTTCTGAACTCCTGAAGAATGGGCCCAGCTCCTAATCAAGAACCATTTCTCTCAAAATAACAGCCCAGATCACACAGTTGGTTATAACTGCCTGTTTTTTCCCAGGGACGGGAGTGAAAGGAAAGGAGAAGAAAATGTGTTGAAGGCTGTGAAAATGAATAATCTCATTCTCCCATGTGGTCTCAAATGTAAAGGACAAAGTGCATTCATCCAGCAAGTTAAAAACAAGCCAGAAATGACAAGGCACAACTGTTCCAGACGGTAAGAAAGGCAAAGAATGGTATTATGAGAGGTGGATACCACAGCCCAAAGCAGCTGAGCCCAGCAGACTCATTCTGCCAGCTCAGTACAACTCAATGTAAAGTGGTTGTAAGAAATTTGGGTTTTTTATTAAGTCATCATTTGGAAACACTTCTAATTACATTCTCCTTTTCATGTAGGTTTGAAACACATGAAAAGCTTGGCAGTTATTTTTAAACAGAGTCCAAACTGGTGTACAGATCTATCTGATCTATCTTGCCCTGATTATTTAAGGACAGCCACATTCTTACCAGCTTTACACATCATCGAGGCCAGCAATTTAGAGACAATGGAGCCCCTTTTCCTCATCTTGCACTGTTTGCTGTAGGGGAAGTAAGGAATCACTCCAATAATGCTTTTGGCACAGGAGGTTTTACACGCATACACCATGATCAGAAGCTCCATGATCGTGGTATTCACATCCCTGCAACGAGAAACATCTGGTTCTCTATCTGGTGCATAAAAATCCTGCATTCAGTACAGTATTTACATCCACTCCAGGGATTTCACACTGAAGTATGATTGATGACTGAACATCACTAAGAATTCAGCTGTGCCCCTCAGAATGACAAGTACTCTGGACCCAGTATTTTAAATTACACTTTTTTTTTTTTTTTAATTGGCTATTTTGGACATTTCAGCAGATTTTGTTATACCATGTTGCTGTAACAAAAGGCCATAATTCATCTCCAATATAACATTTTTCACATAGATTTGTTTTTTAAGAAAAAGTCATACTTTACAATATATTCCTCTATTGTTCAAGCCAACAACAGCCTAAATACTTAAAAATTAGCATCTATTCTCTGCCTCTTCATCCATCCTCTAAATGAAGAGCGTACTTTTTTAGAGAACTGGTCATCAACTAAGATCTCCTATTTCTCCTGCCATTAAAAAAAGTCTAAGCACTTGTAATGCTCTTTTCATATAAAATTTAAGAATTTCTGAATCACACAACACATTGCCCAGGAAACATTCCTCCTACATCTAGAACTCTTGTGATGGTGCTACAGATAGGGAGCTGAAAAGAGAAGAATTTAAAGAGAATGACATAAGCAAAAGAATACACTTAGGAAAAGAATGCACAGACCAAGGGGACGGTTTTATTGAAATATTCACTGAAAATTAACATTAGCTTATGCCAGATTGTCTTTGTGCATATAAAAAAAACCAAACTAACCAAAATAAATAATAAACCCCCCCAAAAAAAAGAAAAGCCTCTATCTAGTTAATCTAACCTTACTACACTGTGTCACATACATAAAAGGTGATTAAAAATGAAAACCAGCAATATTCCTATGGACAGCCCATATCAAATGCTAGCACAGGGTCTTTAAACAGTTACTCACTTTGAAACCGTTTGGATGATAAATACATCCTTTCCTCTCACAGACTCCTGAATCTGCACTCGTGTTTCTGCCAAGAAGAGAAATATGTAATATTTGCCATAGCAAAACACTTCAGAGCCTAAGAAAAATGGAGCCAATTCAAGAAAATCAACATCAGGTACATTTCCAGTTTTGCTAATTAAATGCTCACCTCTGTTTGGCTCTTGATAAACCTGAACCTTCCCCATCTCAACTCCCAAGCGCCTGTTGGAACAGAAAAAAGTAAAAGTCAATAAGGAGATAGGAAGGGCAAAACAAAAGTAAATCCCATATAATGCAATATTTACTGAAAAAGCTGCATTCCATGGGAGAAAACCAAGGCAAGAAAATCCCAAACCATAAAACCAGTAATTACAGTGAACGTCTCCTTAAAAAGCACCTAAAATTTCTAGAAGCTGCACTGCAGACTATGCTGAACTTATTTTCAAGTCAAGCTCAGAACAAGAAGCCAAAAAAAAGCCTGAATACTAAATCACACAACAATTTCTAATTTTTAATCTATTTATTGTCCTATAAATATACACACACGTGTGGCAATGTACATTTGCACAATACTTAAAAATATCACTTTTAAATAATTTTTCACTATAGAAAAAAGTCAATGCAGAAGAGGAAAGACTAGCAAGCACTATTCTATGGATAATGGATGAATAATATCTGCTGTATTTATTCCTTGTTAACATTAGCTAGACCCCATCACTACAAAAGGAAGACCAGAGTATCCTCTGGAAATTCTTTCCATATGTAACCCGAGTTCCTCTGCACTCCCCTTTCTCCTCCTATCACACCTAACTTTAGGTAAATAAGCCTCTGGAAGAAATCCATCCTGTCCAGTATTCCAAGTAATGTTATGTATCCTAATTAGCACGGTAAAAATTTACTTAAGTCATAAAACTTCTGCTGAAGCTGTTCATGGATTAAAGCTAAAGAAATGTTCCCATCCAAAATATACAGAGAGCAGGAGGGATGAAATTTTCCTGCCTAAGAAAACCCCAATACAAGGAGTAAGAAAATTTCTGCCATGACGATTTAACACTAACACCAAACATGAATTATCCCACGTGTTTTCTATAAAATGCTGCAGCCAATCACAACCTGCCACGGAACAGTTCAAACACAAGTCACTCACGTCGTTATTGAGCTATTGAAATACATTCTGCATTAGAGCACCCTCCACATACCTGCAAACCATGGCAGTTTTCCCATGTAAAAACAGGGAAATCAAGTGTCCACTAAAACAAGTCCCATCAGAATAAGCCCAAGATCACAAGATTCCCTGCAGACTTTACTTACTCAGCAATCCTCTTGGACAGCTCCATGCATGAGGAATTGGAGTTAGCTGAAAACAGCACCAGCCCACCCTTGGTGATATTCATGATGGTCCCAATTTCAGTTGATGGC
Organism: Grantiella picta; assembly: GCA_013397955.1. NCBI lineage: Eukaryota > Metazoa > Chordata > Aves > Passeriformes > Meliphagidae > Grantiella > Grantiella picta. The sequence goes on from VZRM01005541.1 coordinate 124,115, forward strand.
ACACAAAACATCAACCCTAAGTTGTCCTGCCGCTTCTAAAGACTGCAAGAGATCAAAGGTCATTTGAAGACACGTTAAAAAAAACCAACAACACAAAAAACCCCACAATAACAAATAAATACCCAAAAACAAACACAAAAAAACACCACAAAAACAACAAAACAACCAACAAAGTAACAAAACAAAAAACCCCCACAAAACATTTTCTGTTTAGAAAGTGTAGTTTCCCATAAGCCTGGATATTCCAGCATCCTTAATACTTGTTATCCCACTTTAATAGCTTCTCTACAGCGCTCCAAAGATCCCCCAAGACAACCTTCTAGCATCAACAGGTTTTTTCCTTTTTTTGAACTGTTTTCCTCAGGCTAACATCCAGTAACACTGATACTTTTTTCCATCAGCTTGTCCAGTTCATTTTCCAGAACTGAGCAACGTTTATTGACCTTTCCAAGATCACAAAGACAGTCAGGAGGAGATTTGAGCTAAACAGAGCTCCTGGGTCCTGGCTAGAAGAGTCTATTTCCACAGCTGGGTCTCTTTTCATCACTTTACGGTAACTTATAAACTTACAAATAAGGATGAAATATAAGGAAGAATTCAATAAAGCTGGCAGCTGTAAATAATGACCTCTTGCACAGCAAATCCACTTGCTGAAGCAGCTGTTGTCATTCTCTGAAAGCAGTGTTTTTCCTGTGAAAACAGGAGAAAAATATCAGGAGGAAATCAGAATCATTTGTTTTTTGTTTCAAATAAAGGCACAAGCTACTAATCTCACCAAGAATTTGATGGGATTTCATCTTTTTATTACTTTTTGTACATCACATTTTCATTATTGCTTCCACTATAGAATTTTAGTCAAATAAAAGGGAAAAAAATCACATTGATCAGCAGCCCTGTATAGATCGAAGCAGCATTCAGCTCAAAATCCTGCTGCACTTCTGCTGTGTATAAATAATCCAATCCTTCATGAACCATTTCAATATTATGTAAGGGACTGTAAATATTAAATATGAGTGGCATAATTTAAAGCAAAGTAAACAGAAGTTACAGCTAAATCAGTAACTTCTTTCCTGGTAAACACCTCCCTGCTGGGAAACAGAATTATCTAATAGTCATATGTCATTTGTTAGAAAAAGCTGATGATGTATCAACTATTAAGTACTCCAAAATAGCAACTAAAGGAAAAACAAGAGTTTTGTGTTTACAGAACAGCTGGCTAGGTCTGTAACGAAACTCCCTCACACCTCCTTTACAACCAGACACAATCTCACTCAGTTTAACTTTGTCAGAGGAATCTGATTCTCTCGTGAAGAGCCAAAGTCAAATCAGGAACTTCCTAAGAACAAATCTGTTGATGCCAAGGCTGAGCTCTGCTCAACTGCTGCGAATGAAAACCTGCCTGTCATCAGAACCTCCAAACTGTGCAGAGACTGAGCACAAAAAGCAACAATTTCAGCCCCAGAACGTCTGAATATTTCACTCCACTAAAACCAGAAGGCCCCCCCCCCATATCTCTAAAGTAAGACCTGTATCCATCCCAAACTAAACCAAAAAAATCCCCCATTTCTTAGCTAGTGTTTCTCTGTTCTGCTGCTCACTCTCTCTCTGCAACTTCCAGCTGTCAACTAATGGCCATCACCCATCAAATATTCATGATGGTACTCAAGATCCATCTCAGCTCCACCAGAGTGAGCACAGACCTGAAGTGCTTTTAGGTCCCAGAACATCACCTGAGAGCACCCTGCATGTGTGCCTGGATGGGAACAGCGTGGAAGCAACTTTCCATGTTACTAAAAGCATTCATATTGTTCAAAAGGCGTATTTTTTTTACCCAATTGTGTGTCTTCTTTGTTCCATGGATTACAGAAATGAGGAGGGTTAAGAGATCTGAAAAGATGGAATTGCTGGCTCCCAACTATTGCTGAGGGTGCACTTTACACCACAGTAAGATACTGATGTATTTACAAGCAGCAGTGAACATTGATCTTCACATAACTATAGGTCAAGGACTTTCTTGTGATGTACTTCAGCAGCTACAAGTGGGCTACGGTGTGTGTGGGCAGGGAAGGTGCATTTAAATAGTAACACGAACATATCAACCTTCAAACAGGTGTTGGATGAAAGCAAGCTCACAAAACTTTATTAGATGTGCAAAGACGTGACTCCACACGGGTACACAGGACCATACCCCTCTGGTTTGAGGTGGACCAACATTCCAAGGTCTGGGAGAACACAAGCGCCGCAGAACAGGCTGCAGAACAAACTCCTACCTTTCCTTTTGGGCTGCACTCAATTACACAGACACATCATGATGAGCACAATTACTGGGTGCACATGGCTTTATGCCTACATGAACTGAGCATGTCCACACAGAAAGCAAGAGGCAGGAATAACTGTAAGGGATAACCATGGTACCAAGGAATGGATCCCCAGGGGACGGAGGCAATCTGCACCCCCTCACCAATCTCTCCACAGGGTATTTTCCCAACCCTCCACGCTCACCGATCTCCCTGGGCTAACAGACGCTTGCAACCCACACCTCCCTAGCAGTCCTTAGATGCTCCAGGTGGGTTACCCAGGCCCTGCGGATCCCATCCCACCTCCCCGAGAGCGACCCGGGCACGCAGCAGCCCCACGCCGCTGCCCTTCACCTGCGGGGCTTGGGGAGAGCCCGAGCAGCCCCGAAAAAGGGCCGCCCAGGAGAGGGTCTCCATCCCCTGAGGGGAGGGCGATGTAGCCCACTCCTCGCGCTTCGGAACCCCGCGTGGGGAAGGGGATGTCCTGCCCTCACCCAGCCGGCTGAAGTGGGCTGAGCGAGCGGGAGTGTCCCTCGCTGAAGGCCTTACCTGCCGGCTCCGGCCCCCCGGCCGCGGGAGAAGGCGGCCCGGCCGGAGGGGAAGGAGGGGGAGAGGCAGAGGCGGCGGCGGAGCTCAGCCCCTCCGGTGCTCCGCGGGCAAGATGGCGGCGGGGCGTGAGG
>VZRM01005542.1:5825-44733 GCA_013397955.1 Grantiella picta
CTCCTTTTCCATGAAGGAATTTTCCCAAGATCCAGTCTAGGGTACATGGAGGCAAATTCTGGCGGAGCCACCCAGGAATTGGGATAAGGAGGGAGAGAAATCATTGGAGAAAGGAGGGAATTTTTAACTGGATTGGAATGGCAAAGTGGGAAAGCAGAGAAATCCATGGAAAAAGTCAGTCTGGCTGCCAGGTCAATTCCCAAACGATAAAACCAGCAAGGAGTATTCTGAATAAAACCACTTAACTAAATAAATAATAAATATTAAGNACTCCATCTAAATCTCCCCTCTTCCAGCTTAAAGCCATTCCCTGTGTCCTTGAGATCCTGGGAATATCTGAGATCCTAACAAGCTCAGATTTTAATGGAGTCAGACAGGGAAAATCAGGGAGAGAGCAGAACCATCCCAGATAAAACCCTGAGGAACAGCAGCACATCCTTGGTGTGACATCAGCGCTTCCCAAATCCAGGAATTCTGTCATTTTCTCAGGAATGGAGAAGTCTCACACCAATTTTAAAAAAATCCTCCAAATTCCAGCACTGGACAGAACTGGATTTGACAAAATAGCCCCAGCTCCACCAGCTCCATCCTGAGAAATCCTGCAAGCACAATCCAAGCAATTCCGGGGCAAAAACATTCCATATTCAGAGCATCCCTTAAGAAAAAGGACCCAGGAGATCCATCAGCAAACATCCCTTTGCTCCATGATTTTTCCAGATGGAGTTTCAGGCATGAGGAAGTTGCAATTCAGCTCCACAGGATGTGCAGGGAGGGAGGAGATTCCCAGGGATTCCTGATATTCCAAAGGACATGGAACAAATCCCAGGCCAAGGGGCAGAGCATCCCGAGTGGAAGCAATTCAGAGACAAATTAAATGGGAAATATTGAGGAGATAAATCTGATCCAGAGGGTGAATCCCTGCCCAGGGCAAGGGCTTGGAATGAGACCTGCCAGGGCCTGAAGGAGCTCCAGGAGAGCTGGAGAGGGACTGGGGACAAGGGATGGAGGGACAGGACACAGGGAATGGCTTCCCAGTGCCAGAGGACAGGGAGAGATGGGAGATTGGGAATTGGGAATTGCTGGCTGGGATGGAATTCCCAGAGAAGCTGTGGCTGCCCCTGGATCCCTGGCAGTGTCCAAGGCTATGGATGGAGCTTGGAACAGCCTGCGATTCTGCTGATTTTTCCTGGGAGAGGGAACTTCACCACTTCAATGAATGCTCAGGGCAAAAGGAGAGGCAATGAGAAGGAGCAGAGGGAAAAAAGGAAACAACTTAGGCCTGGGATGAATTCAGAGGGAATAAAACCGGGAAGTTTGGGAGCAGGCAGAATTCCATGTGCCCTTGTCCCTGTCACCAGCCCTTGTTTGTCCCTCTGTGCCAGGAAGCTCCTAAGCAAAAATGGGCAGCGCTGGGATTTTGTGAAGTTTTTTCAGGAAAACATTCCCAAAAACCCTCCCAGATCTGATCCTGCTGCTCCCTAGCAGCCTGGGCCAGGATCCATCCAATCCCAAACTCATCAGTAATTAATCAATCAGTTTAAATGCAGCATCACCTCCTTAACCGTGAAGAGCAGAGCTGTTGGGCAGAGAATCCCAAAAGAGTTTGGGCTGGAAGTGACCTTAAATTCCATCCCATTCCACTCCATCCAAGGGCAAGGACACTTCCCACTGCCCCAGGCTGCTCCCAACCCCATCCAACCTGGCCTTGGACACTGCCAGGGATGGAGAGCCACAGCTTTTTTGGGAATCTGTGCCAGATCCTCACTAAAAATTATTTTGAACTAAATTTCACTCATTTAAGCCCATCTTTGTCAGCTCCTCCAATTCCAAAAACAAAGCTCAGGTAACTCCTTTTTCCCCACCTCATCCTGGACCAAAATGATCAATCCTGAGGTTTTAAGATATTAAAATCAATTTTCCAATGGAATTTCCCCCATTCCAGGCTTTATGCTGCAAATTCCCACCCATCTCCTGCACTGCTTTTCCAATCAGTCTTATTCTCAGGAAGATCAGGCAGCTCTATCTCTGCGCTTAATTAATATTTGTTTGGCTCAAGGCAGCGCTGCCTGTTTGGTTATGAAAGGTTGTTAATTAATTAATTAAAGGTCGTTATTAACTCCTAACCTTGAACACGTCACAGGCGGCGTCTCTGGGCTCATAATTGTATGGAAATAGAAACTGTGTCAGCTCCAGATTAACTTGAAAAGCCTCCACAGGCTAAAAATAATCAACTCATCTCCATTTTCCAAAAGCAGAGATCTGGGATGATTATTAATCCTTTCTCCGGATGGGGAGGGGGAAGTTGGAGCTGAAATTTTGGATTTGGGATGGGAAGAGTTTGCATTTAACCCCGGGTGGGTTGGGAGCAAAGAATCCCAAAATTCCATGGAGGGGATGGTGCAGAGCTCCAAAGGGAGGTGACAGGGGAGGTGACAGGGGAGGCTTGGGGTCACCAAAGCCACTGCCACTGCTGCCTGGGAGAGGCTAGGAAAGGCAATATCCAAAGGCAAATTCACATCCAGGTTTGGATGAACTTTAATTCCCGTTTTTCCTAATCCACGGCTGGGTGGAACATCCAACTCCTGCCTGCGGAGCTGCTGCCGGAAAGGAATTTTTATTTGGTGGCATTTGAAAGTTTTCACTTGGATTTTCGGCATTTTGGGGCAGAGCTGGGAGAATGAACCATCAGATTGAACACAGAGCAATCCCCAAAGGAATCATCAATCCCGCTATCCCTATTCCAACGTGTCCTGCTGCAGCCCTGGAGTAAAATTGCCACATCAGGAATAGTTCTCATTTTGGGAGCTGCTAATGAGTTTAATTAAGCTCAGCCCAGACTAGACAGCAGAGATTTGCTTTGCACCGCTGAGCTGGGGAAGGTGTGAGGAGCTCTGGATGAGGGAATTGCTGGAATGGGGGAATTTTATCCTTCCCACCTCAGCCTGGATTTTTGGGAAAAATCAATTTGGGGTTCAATGTGTCCAATTGAAAATAACTCATTTTTCCCAACCCTGAGAGCTGAGGGTGAGATGATTGGCTGGAATGTCCTTCCATGGGAAGTTTTCCATGCTGCCTGCCTGAAAATTGGTTTCCCTATCGAGATCCAATTGGGAAATCCACGGGATGCCAGCTCTTGTTGATGGCAGGCAACCCCAAATTCCTCATGTGGCACTTTTGGGGATTTATGTCCGAGGTTTTGGGCTGGAAATTGGGGCAAAAATCTGCTCGTGGGGCTTTGTCCCCTTGGAGAGGCTCTGAAGGTTTAGTGACTGTGCCAGGAGTTTGGGAATATTCCTGGAGAGGCTGTGAGGGAAGCAGGAATGGCTCAACTCCTCGGGAATCAGCCAGGGCAGAATCCAGGTGGGAATGAACTCCTTGGAGGGTTTGGAGTGTCCATGGTCAGGTTGGATGGGGCTTGGAGCAACCTGGGTTTGGTTGTTCAATATGATGGTTCATTCCATCTGTTTGAGCAAATTCCCGATGTTCAATCCCATGGTTCATTCTCCCCAAAATGCAGAAAATCCAAGAGAAAATATTCAAATGCCACCAAATGAAAATTCCTTTCCAGCAGCAGCTCCACAGGTAGGAGTTGGATGCTCCACCCAGCTGTGGACTAGGAAAAATGGGAATTAAAGTTCACCCAAACCTTTCCCTTGGGAACATCTCCAGCGGCTGAATGTGGAGCAAAGACGCTGAGAGGAAAGGAAATTTCCTCTTTTTCTGCTCTTCCCCAAAAATCCCTGCCTTTGGCAGAGGAATGGAACGGAATGGAATGGAATAAATCTTCAAGGTTCCTTCCAACCCCAACCATTCTGGAATTCTGGGAGCATCCTGACACGGATTCCATAATTCCTCGCTCATCCAAACTGTTTCTTTTCCCAGTTTCTCCCTCAAAGGCTGCCCCAGGGATTCTCTCTGAGCCTCCAGAGCTCAACCAGGGGAGCTGGAGCTACCTCCTCTACTTCCAGGAGCAAAAGGCTTCCCAAGGCTCATCCCAAACCACCCAAATTCCCTATTTTTCCTAATATTTCCTATCAATAGCTGTAAAATCACTGCCACCAACACCCTCTGAGGGCTTTTCCAACCTTTTCCCACCTCAATCCACCACTTCTCCATCACCTTCTCCCCACCCCTTGACTTTCAGCTCCAAGAGACTGATTTTCCTTCATTCCACAAGAAAAAACGGCCAAAAAAGGGGAAAATTCCAGATTTTTCCTCTGTCACAAAAGCTGAGAGGGAAAAGAAAAGCACAGGGAGCATTTCCTCCTCTCTCCAGCCTTCAGGAGAATTTTCCATCAGCAGGATAACCCCGACCCCAATTGCAGCTGGCACTGCTCTGGCTCCAAACTGGGAACTGGGAGGAGCTGGAGAGGAGGGGCTTTTCCATTCTCATGGATAACAAATCCAGGAATTTTGAATTATCCCCAAATAATGACAGTGCAAAGCAATCCCAGCAGGAAGGAGGAGCAGGGATCAGCTGGAAGATGGATCCTGAAGAGGAGAAGAATTTTTCCAGAGGGGGAAGAACAAAAGGAAAATAAATCGAGGCTTTTCTAGCAAATTTGCTGCATTTTCTGTTGGATTTTTGGATGTTAAATAGGAAGTTCAGAAGGAAAACCTCATGTCAGAGTGGCAAAGTCAAAACGTTTCCATCAGGAAATGGGAGAATGGAATAATCCATAAAAATGGTTTCCCATTTCAAGGTTATTTTTGAAAAGCAGCTCAGGGTTTGAGGATGAATTCCTAAATAATTCAAAGGCATTGATTGAAATAGTCCACCTCCCCCTCTGGATGTGCTTCAAGCTCCAGCCAGGCTCTGATCCCATTCCATGAAATCTCACCCCGAAGGGGAAGGAGGACGTTTTGTCCTGGCTGGAGAAGGGCAAGGCCAGGGCTGGGAGAGTTTATCCAGAGGTGCATGGAGAGCATTCCAAAATAACCCCTAAATAGGGAAAACCTGGGAATGAGGAGGAGCAGAATCAGGAAATTTTGGTGTGGGAAATAAGAGATTTTAGTTGTGTCCATGAAAAATAAAGCTAATCTTACCAGTTAAAGCACATGGGAAAATGGGACCAGTGATTTATTCCAGGGATGGAGCCAGGCTGGGAGAGCTGGGATGGTCCAGCCTGGAGAAGGGAAGGATCCAGGGAGAGCTCAGAGCTCCTGCCAGTGCCTGAAGGAGCTCCAGGAGAGCTGGAGAGGGACTGGGGACAAGGGATGGAGGGACAGGACACAGGGAATGGCTTCAGACTGGAGGAGATTTAGATGGGAGGTTGGGAATTGGGAATTCCTGGCTGGGATGGAATTCCCAGAGAAGCTGTGGTGCCCCTGGATCCCTGGCAGTGTCCAAGGCCGGGCTGGAGCACCTTGGGATAGTGGAAGGTGTCCCTGCACCCAAAACCTCTCCCTGTTTGCCTTCCAACCCCTTTTCCCGCAGTTTTCCTGGCTAATTCCAACACCTGCCCACACTTGTTTTTACCACATTCCAATTTTTTCCCCTCGTTCTGCACTCACGCAGATTCCCAGGCAAAGCCTCGGATGAGGATTCATTTTTACAGCAACGCTAAGGAGATCTGACAGCAACTCCCATTCCCGAGCAGGGTTATTCCAAGGACAACAGAGGAATATCACTGGGAATGAATGATTCCAGGCTATCTGAATGATTCCAGGCGATCTGAGCAGAAGGAATTCAGGAAACAAACCAGCCATGCCTGGAGCTCCGGAGGAAGATGTTTTCCTTCATTTCCACCCAGGGAATGTCTCTCCCTCAGCAGTGGCTCAGAGGAGCTGCTGGAAGCACAACTGGAAAATGGGATGGGAAAAGGGATGGGCAAAAACCTGAGAGCTCCTAACGCCCAGTGTCCTGTGCTGGTTGGAAAAACGGGAGAAATGGAGTATTCAATCCACAGAATTCCAGAATTGTTTGGGTTGGAAGGACCTTAAAGCTCATTGTGTTCCAACCCGACAAATTCCACCATCCCAGGTTCCTCCAAGTGCTCTCCAGCCTGGCCTCGGACACTGCCAGGGATCCAGGGGCACCACAGCTCCTCTGGGAATTCCATCCCAGCTCCTCCCCACCCTCCCAGCCAGGAATTCCCAATTCCCAATCTCCCATCTAAATTACCCTTTTCCAGCTTAAAGCCATTCCCTGTGTCCTGTCCCTCCATCCCTTGTCCCCAGTCCCTGTCCAGTTCCCATTCACAACTCCAAAAGACAAAATTCCCAATCTTCCAGCTCCTCTTCCCATTCCAGCTGCAATAATCCCCAAAGAGCTCTAAAACCTTCCCCCATTCTGCCAATCCAACAACACAACCTCATTCCCATTTTTCTTGAAGGATCCTGATGTCATTTTCCATTTTAAAAAAATCAACATGAGGACCTGGAGCAGAGGAAATTCCCAATCCCAGTTTTCCAATCCATCAGGGACCTGGGCATCACCTTCAAGACTCCAATGTTTTCCCAGTGTGAGTCCAGTGAGGACTTTCCAGGCTGAGAAAACATCCAAATTCCATCGGAATTCCTTTGGATCAGGACTTTGAGGACATTCAGTAAGCCTGGAGAGGCTCTGTGTGTGTCTATATAGAAATAATATCTGCAGATAAAAATATATCCATGGAAAACATTCCCGCAGCTGCATCCCAGAGATAACAGGATCTGACTGGAATGTGGGCATCAAAGAGCCAGGAAAATCAGGATAAGTTCAGGAATAAAACAACACCTGGCAGATGTGTAAGGAAATCACAACGTGGGAACGCATCAGAGGAGGATGAGGAGGGAATTGTGGCAGGAAAAATGCAGGAATTCACTGGGTGGGGTTTTATCCCTATAAATAATTCCCAAGGGTAAGGAAGGAGAAACCAATCCAAGGTGGAAATGAAAATGTAACAATGAGTTCAGGGAAAAGCTGCTTTATGGGGTACTGATATTTTTATGGGATTTTTCCCATCGATCCTAAAAAACGTTATCCCAGCAATTAAATCACTTTCCTGTATTTTATCCAAACCATTTTCCCCACAAATCATAAACTCTGTGGGAATGTCTGAGGACGCAGGCAATTAAAAATAATTAAAATAATTCCCACTAATTGGGGTGTCCCCTTCTTCCTAGCCCCAGTGACAACAACAATTCCAAGCCTAAAAACTGGAAGCAAAGGGATCTAAAACCCATCAATTCCATGAGTTTTGAGGGATTTTGGGATCACCAGGCAGTGCCCAAATGGTCTCAGCTCCTAGGAATTTCTGGGAATATCAAAGGTGGCCAGGTTTGCAGAGGAATCCTAAAATTATTTAGGATCAGAGTCCAACCATTGACCACCACCACATCCTTAAGTGCAATATCCATATTTTTTTAACATTTCCATGGATAATAACTCCATTATTCCCTGGGCAGCCCATTCCAAGGCTTTCCAACCCTTTCTGGGAAAAAAAACCAACCAATTCCTGATACCCAATCAAAGCTGATTCCTGTCGGAGCTGCTCTCCTGCTTTCCAGAGTTTCTTGGAAAACCTTCCTCGTTTCCTTTGACCAATCGGATCCAAAATAAAACCTTTTCCCTAAAAATAGTTGTGGCTGGAATACTTGGCTAATTTTGGAGGATGCATTTGCGGAGTTGGAATAAAAAAGATGCAACAGCACAAATTCCTGACTCCAATATCTGAGTACAACGTCAAACACAAGGACAACTTCTCCATTTTTCATTCCTTGATCCCGATTTTTTTTTGTGGGAAGTGTTCCCTTTGTTGTACAGCCACAGAGGAAGTGGAAATAATTCCTGCCATTCCCATTTTCTGGATAAAGGGTGGATTTCCCAACTTCTGCACCCATTCCCAGCCTTCTCGTATCCCTTCTGGTTGGGAGAAAATTCCAGAGCCAAAATCCAGCCTTAAGGATTTTTCCATGAGGTTTTGCTGTTGGAATCAGCTGAGTCTCAGCTTCACCAACTGGAAATGCATGCCCAGGGACTGGACAGCCACTGGTTTTGTCTTGGGGTATTTCCCAAGCGCTGAATCCTTAATTTAAAGCATCAGGAGAGAGGAATTCCAGGAAATCCCAAATTCCTCTGCCAAGAGGTGACCTCCACATTCCACCCTGTGATCACTTCTATTCCTGCTCTCTCCTATTATTCCCAGTTCAAAGTTCAAATTCCCAGGAAGCAGAAATCCCACACGAGCCACTTGTGCTAAAATTAATCCCACCCAGAAATTCCTGTGGGAATTTCATTCCCATGACACTCCAGCCTTAGGGAACAAAGGGTTAAAAAAAAGGAATAAGAGGAAATAATCCCAAACATGGAATAGTTTGGGATGTAAAGGATTTTAAGGATCATCCAGTGACCTGGGCAGGGACACTTCCACTATTCCAGGCTGCTCCAAGCCTCATCCAACCCGGCCTTGGAAAATCCCAGGGATCCAGGGGCAGCCACAGCATTTTTGGGAAAACTGTGCCAGTGTTTTCCCATCCTCCTCCTAATTCCTGTGCCTATTCCAGCTATCCATGAACCCAGGTGCCTTTAAACTCCTGGTATCCATAAATTTAATCCACGGGAATAACCCAGCAGCCTCCAGCAGGGATGTGATCCCCATCTCCCTCCCAGGATGAGCAGCCAGCCAGAGGCACAGCACACCCAGGAGCTGACAATTTACTAACTGCTCCATGAAAAAAAGCGGGAATGAGTCCAGGCAAACAATTCCATTCAATGGCAGGGCTGAAGTGACGACGGGGAGAGGTGAGACGTGAAGGAGTTGTCACCTGGAGGTGACACCTGACTCCTAACGCTGCTCCAAAACCAGGAAAAGTCACCGGAAAGAAAGGGAGAAGAGCCCAGAAATCCGATTTAGGATGCTGTTCAGGAATGACGGATATGGGAGAGCGGGATGGAGCTGGGACAGCGATGAGGGAGCCGTCCGAGGTGCTAGGGACAATCCCAGCCCAGCCGGAGGTGGTGACACCATTCCCAGTCACCTGCCTGGGTCAGGACTGCTCCTGCAGCTGTTCCTGATGGAAATATCCATTCCAGAGGTGTGACAACATCTGGAAGAGATGTTTGCTCTCTTCATCCCATCCACATCCATTTCCCATTCCCAAATTCTTTGCAGCAGCCAGGGAAGCACCAGGAAATGTCCCTGTGGATTTGAAGAGCCTCGAAGTGCAGCACCTGCAGCACAACCTCCTCCAGGAGCTCCTGTGGAGCCAATTCCAGGAGAGAAAACACGGAAAGGCTGGAGCTGCCCAAACTGCTCCAGGGGCAAAACGTTTGCTCCCAAAGGAGTTTCTGATGGGAGAAATCAGATACAAATCCTCTCCTGCAGGGACAGTTCAGCATCACATCCATAAGGAAGTGGATTTTTCCCACAAGCAGGAAAATCCCACTGAATGCATCTGGGGCTGGAAATGCCCCAAATCTGCCTCTCCTGCCCTTCCCACTGCCCTGGGCTTCAGCACAATGGATAAATCCAGACTCCTGAAAGAGTCTGGGATGGAAGGGAGCTTAAAAATCATCCAATCCCAACCCTGCTCCAAGCAGGGACATCTTCCATTGTCCCAGGCTGCTCCAATGCCCAGCCTGGCCTGGGATCCAAATTAAATACACAGTAAAAATTAGAACCTTGATCAGAAACTTCTTCGCTGCTGGAATAAATGAACCTGAGTTCCATTTCCTGCAGCTTTAGCCAAGAAAAATTGGGATTTCAGAAGGAACAGCACAGAGCATGGACACTCAAGCCACTAAATCCATCCACACCTGCTTTATCCTGGAGCTAAAATCCCCAATCCCACTTTGCATTCCCAACATTCTTTAATCCTCTTCCCCTGACTTCATTCTCCAGAACATTCAAGCAATCCCAATTTGCCCTTGGAAAACCTCAAGGCCTCTTTTCCCTCTGCCAAGGAGGAACAATTTGGCTGCCAAGGAAATCAGAGATCCAGCAGAAATTTTGGGAAAGCAGCACCTAATGGGCCACTCTGGATTTGGGCCAAGTGACCCCAATGCATTTCCAAATTGCCATTTACTCCCACAAGTGGGAACAGCGCATGGATCATCCAGGCTGCAGGGAAAAGTGGGAATGCAGGCTGCACTTAAGGTGCAATTAAGTTTTCCGTGGTTAATGAAGCATTTCTGCAAACATCAGCACCCATGGTCCTGCTGGTGGCAATTGAGAGAGGGGAAGTGGCTCTCCGGAGGATCTCCAGGGGAAAATTCCATTAAAACGCTGGATTAGAGCCATTTTCCCCCTGAATTTAAGGGATGGTGGCTTCACCACTGATGGGGAAGAGGTTGGTTGGGCACTTGGGGTCGAAGCTTATTTTCTCAGCTAGTTGGAAAAGAGGTTCAGGGAGGCTGGAGCTGATGGAAAATCCCAAATTAGATGGGGAAAAAAACACTGAAATATTCAAGAGAACAGAAATCCTGGAGGATTCATGGATTTAGGCCAGGTTGGATGGGGCTTGGAACAGCCTGGGACAGTGGAAGGTGTCCCTGCCATGGCAGGGGTGGCACTGGATGGGATTTAGATCCCTTCCATCCCAAACCATTCCAGGATTAGATTCTGCATGGACATCAATCCCCATTTTTTGCACAGAGGACCTCAATAATTAAAATAATGACTAATAATTATAAATAATAAATTCCAGCAAAGGTACAAAGCCAACCCACAGTGATTTGGGTGACCTCACCTGGAGCAGAACTTCCCATCCCTCAGCAACCCCAAAAAACAACATAACTCCAACAGAAATTCCCAAACGGAGCCAAAACTGCCGGGAAGGCAGAGCCAGCTTTGCCAGCAGCACGGAACACTGAAATGCTGGTGGTGTCAGCAACACCCACGGATCTGATCCGAGCACAAAAAGTGCACAGCAGGAGGAAAAGGATACCGCTTTGGCTCCTTTCAACATCAGCTGCTGAGTATTCCCTTTTTTTCTGGTCAGGAAGTTGAAAAGAAGAGCCCTCAGGGTGTGGATTTGCCCCTTTGGAGAGGCTGAGGAGCAGGTTTGGGGTGAGCAGTTAAAAACCCATATGGTGGCTTTGTCTGTAAAAAAAAAATTCCTGAGCCTGGGATTGGGATAAGGCCAAAGGGAACATCCTGCCCTGGGACAGGGAAATTCCAAGCACAGCCACAGGATGGATGGAGAATGGATGGAGAGAAGGATTTGGGGGTGTTGGCAGAGACAGCTGAGGGCAAGGGAAGGGATACTGCCTCTAGTCTGCCCTTGTGAATTCCCAGCTGGAATTCTGCATCCACCTCAACATGAAAAAATGTGGAGCTGTTGGAATGAGTCCAGAGAAAGACACTAAGTTGATCCAGAGCTCTGGAGCCAGGCTGGGAGAGCTGGGAATGTTCCCCTGGAGAAGGGAAGGATCCAGGGAGAGCTCAGAGCTCCTGCCAGGGCCTGAAGGAGCTCCAGGAGAGCTGCAGAGGGACTGGGGACAAGGGATGGAGGGACAGGACACAGGGAATGGCTTCCCAGTGCCAGAGGGCAGGGAGAGATGGGAGATTGGGAATTGGGAATTCCTGTCTGGGATGGAATTCCCAGAGAAGCTGTGGTGCCCCTGGATCCCTGGCAGTGTCCAAGGCCAGGCTGGACATTGGGGCTTGGAGCAACCTGGGACAGTGGGAGGTGTCCCTGCCATGGAAAAAGGATGGAACTGGATGGGATTTAAAATCCCTTCCCACCCCAACCATTCCATGATTCTGTGATCAATTCCCTCCTCCTGCTCCATCTAAATCGATTATTTTTCCCGGCCCTTCCTTTGCCAGAGTCATTGGGATGCAAACGAGTTTTCCATGCACTGAACAACTGCCAGGCCGCAGTGGGAACAGGGAATTTGGGATGCTGAGGATGCTGCAGCTCCACTCCACGTCATCTTTCCTAATTCTCTTCCCACCACAGAGGTGTGGGAAAACTCCCACTCCAGGAAGCTCTCCTGCTTTTCCCCCCCGGATAATCCAAGGATAGAAGAGCTTTAATCCATCCCAACCAGAAGGATCCTCTCCCATTTATTCCCAACGTTGCTCCATAATCCAAACCCATGTGGATGAGGATGCAGCACTGGAGAGAAGAGGCCCTGAGCCAGGCTGGGAATGGGAATTGGAGCTCAGGGATCAACAAGGATTGGTTGGATTCAGAGCTGCTGGAGAGGAGCCCAGGCAGCCTCCCACAGCCACATCCCACAGGGAGCTCAGCATTCCCGAGGAAGCAAATCTCTGGGAGCATCCCTGGGGAAAAAGGGATCTTCCTGATCTCCAACACCTGAGATTTTTTGGGAAGAGACTTTAATCAGAACTCCTTCACCAGAACAAACTCCAGAATAAAATACCATGGAAGAAATGACCAAAATATGGAGAAAACTTGCTCTGGAGAAGGATCTTCTCCTCATGGAAGCAGAAATTCCCCACGGATGGCTGAGCTGGCTCAACCACCCATGGCTTCCTCTGGAGCTGATCCACCCATCCCATGCCAGGGATTTACAGCTCACGTCGGATTCAGCTTCCCAACTCCATAAATTCCCAAAAAGGGACTCTCAGCAGGGCAACCTTGGCATTCCAGCATTTTCTCTGTGCATCAGCAAGGAACAGGAGCACCGGGAAGAGCCGGGAAACAGGGAAAAACACACCTGAGGATATCAGGATGGCGGAAAATGGAATCCAGGGAAAGGAATCCAACAGAACAGGGATGAATCCATCACTGTTGGAAACACCTCCCAGCTCCTGCAGAGCTCAGGAATTGCTGCAGCTGCAATTTGCAATTGAAATCCAGCAAATCCCAATTGAAATTTGCAATTTAAATCCATCTGGAAAAGAGGGAAGGGATAAACAGGAAGCTCTCATGGAGCACCTTGGATTGGATTTTTAAGTGTATTTTTAAGGAAATCTGGGAAGAAACAAGGTGAGGATTTTGTGGGATGATGTTCTCTTTGCACCTCCATTTTCTCCCTCTTTTCCTGCTTGGATGCTCCATAAAAAAGTGTGGATATACAGATCCGTGCAAAACAGCTCCTAACAAATCAAAGGGGTTCATTTCCAATTCCCCCGTAGGAATATCCAGGATTTCAATGCCATGCATCCATCAGCATTTTTATCCAGCCTCTCCTAGCCGGGATTTAATTCCATTTTCTAAAGGTTACAAAAGCATTCCAATTCCCAAGGATATTTTTCCCCACTGTCATCATCCCATGAAAAGAAATCAGGAACATTTTTCCATATTTTTGGATTTAATTCCATTTTCTAGGGGTTTCAATAACATTCCAATTCCCAAGAATATTTTTCCCCTCTGTCATCATTCCTTAAAAAAAAAAAAAAAAAAATCAGGAATATTTTTCCGTATTCTTTCATCACATTCCTGCTGGACAAAAAATCCAGGATGAGCAACCCTCAGCCTTCAGGGACACAAATTCCCTGGATAGACACAGGAAAATGGCACTAAATGGTTATTTTGGATTTTTTTCTAATTCATTTTTTCCCAATTATTGTAAATTAAGAAGTTACCGTTCCAGACTCAGCCCAGGAAGATCCTAAGTGGCTCCCAAATGGAATTATTTAGGTTGGAAAAGCTCTCTAAAAATCGAGTTCAGCACTGCCAAGAATGAAGAAATTCCTCCAAATATCCAATTTTGCGTCAGAATTCCAGCTTGGACTTCATTCCTGAACCCTTTATTCCTTTTCCTGGTGTTTTTTTAATTGATTATGGGACTTGCTTGGGTTCAGCACCAATCCCGGGTTTTGTGATCCAATGGAAAATGTGGGAAAGACCAAAGCCCACCCAGCTGGGAGCCCCAAACCGTGTCAATAATTCCAATATTTTCCATGTCACACCCTGAGCACCTCTGGCTGTTTCAAGATCAGGAATTCCTATTTTTCCTCCCCCAT
Organism: Grantiella picta; assembly: GCA_013397955.1. Taxonomy (NCBI): domain Eukaryota; kingdom Metazoa; phylum Chordata; class Aves; order Passeriformes; family Meliphagidae; genus Grantiella; species Grantiella picta. The sequence goes on from VZRM01005542.1 coordinate 19,688, forward strand.
TCCCCACTTCCTCAGCTCCCAAACCTCCTCAGGATGAAGAAACAGCAGGAAAATGTGGTGACATTTCCAAGATATGGAAAATATCTTGGAAATGTGGTGACATTTCCAATATGAATATCCAAGATTATTCCACTTCCTCTCATTATCCCAACAAAAACCTGGAAAATCAGACCCCTTTGCCCATCTAAAAACCCCCTGAAGACCTTTCCAATGTTCAAAAATCACTTTATTCCTGGATTTATATTTATAAACCCCACTCATTAACTGCATTTAACACCTAAATTCCCCCCAGGAGAGGAAAAGAATCCCTGGAAAAGCTGATTTGGGAGATTTAAAATGTATTTTTGGCATGGACGTGATGGACTTGATCCCATTTCAGGTACAAACCCTAAAATCCATAAAAATTAATTTTTGTTTCTTCCAGAAATAAAAAAAAAAAGCTCATCAGGCAGGGACATTATTTTAATTTCTGCCCCTCTGCACACGCAGGGATTAGATGGGATTACAGGGAATGCCTGAGGAAGTGCACAGGGATAACCTTGGGAGATTTGGGATCATTTATTTATTCCCAAATTGAATCAATTCCTTTGTCTGCAACCTCCAAAATGAGGTTGGTTTGGGCTCTGACCCCCAAAAGTGTCAATAAATCTTTTGTTGTGTGGGAAAAAATGAGGGAATCGTGGAAAATGGGAATCATGGAAAACAGAAACCACAGAAAATGGGAACCATGGAATGGTTTGGGTTGGAAAAACCTTAAAAACCATCCTGAGCTTGTGGCTTCCAAAAGAATATTGAGAATTTCTGCCCCAAACACGCGATTTGCAGGGAAAATATTTAACAGGGAATAAAACTCCACCTGGAAATCCCAAGATTTGGAAACACAAGGATCTCTAATTAGACACTGGATATCAGCCATTCCCATTTCCCCACTCCTCCAAGGCAATACCAGCAGGAAAAAGCCAGAGCAGCCCAAAATATCTTGGAATTGTTCAGAACCACCTGCAGGAGGTCCAACCTGACATTCCCAAGGATCTGGATGAGCTCCTGGTGTTCCCAGGAAACAGGGATGTGGACTTGGAGCAACCTGGGATGGTGGAAGTTGTCCCTGGATGGAAAAGGAGGGATTTGAATTTCCCTTCCAACCCAAACCATTCCATAATTCTGCCACCATTAATCCCAGCATTCGACAATAATTGGATTTTCCAGCTGCTCCCGTGGTTCTGATGGATGTTCACCCCCCTAAATTAGCAGTTTCGTGGCTGTAATTAATTAATTCATATGGATTTGTTGTGCCAGGGAATCAAATCACCCCCCTGCAGCAGTGTCCTGATGGATATTCCATGGTGACATCCCAAAAATCCCCAAAACCCTGGAAGAGCAACACGAGGTGTTACAAAAGGCAGAACCAGAGGAGCAGACAGAGCTCCTGGGAAATTTTTGGAGATTTTTTTTTTCTCCTCCGCAAATCATTGGATCCTACTGGAATAAGATGGAAAAACCAGCACTTGGATATTCTGAGGACCATCGAGGTCTTGGGATATGGCTGGAGAACAAGGAAAACCAGGGACCATGCGGCTGTGGTTGGGTTCCTGCCTGAAAATTCCCAAAAAATGCCCAAAAATATGCCCCAAAACCATTCCAGTGCCACCAGGAGTTATTTATAGAATGCACAGCCTGGATCAAGGATCTTTGTCATGTCCTGCTCAGGTTTAAAATGATGAGAGGAAAAAAAAGATAAAACATGGAATGAGGAAATGCAGTGACCAATATTCCTGCTCTGTGTGGATGAGTGGGAATCCTTGGAAAGCAACCGGGGCTCATCCAGTTAAAGATGAAATAAAAAAGAAGATGCTCCAAGGGCTGGAGCCAGGCTGGGAGAGCTGGGAATGTTCCCCTGGAGAAGGGAAGGATCCAGGGAGAGCTCAGAGCTCCTGCCAGGGCCTGAAGGAGCTCCAGGAGAGCTGGAGAGGGACTGGGGACAAGGGATGGAGGGACAGGACACAGGGAATGGCTTCCCACTGCCAGAGGGCAGGGAGAGATGGGAGATTGGGAATTGGGAATTCCTGGCTGGGATGGAATTCCCAGAGAAGCTGTGGTGCCCCTGGATCCCTGGCAGTGTCCAAGGCCAGGCTGGACATTGGGGTTGGAGCAGCCTGGGACAGTGGAAGGTGTCCCTGCCATGGCAGAGAGGGTACTGGGTGGGATTTAAGGTCCCTTCCATCCCAAACCATCCACAATTCCATCACCCAAGGGTGCTGGAATAACTCTCCTTCCCAAACTTTCCCCTCTCCATCAGAGCAGCTCCTGGGGCTGCAGGATGCTTCCCGCGATGGCTGAGGGTGACTCCATGCACTCCCCACAGTCCCACATTCCAGAGACAAAACTGGGAATCAAACAGGACCAGGGAAGAGCAATTCCATCCCTCTGGCACTGACCCTAAAGTGAGGGTTTCCCACAACCAAAGGCCCTAATTCCTGCTGAACAATCACAGCATTCCCTCTGCTCCCACACTCCAGCATTGGAGCAGAGCGGGTTATTCCCAAATATTTACATTCCCTACAGCACAGAACCACATTCCCAGCTCCATTCAAGGGTAGGAATTGTTTTATATCCGTTTCTCCCAGGCTGGGGAGTCCTTGCCCGCAAGGGGAATGACTTAGACACAGAGAAAAATGATTTTTTTTCCCCGCTTTCTAAGTGTTATCCTGATCCATAATCCCTGCAGAAAAAGCTGATAATTTGGAATAAAACCACACACTGTGGTCCCTCCTGGATCCAACAGAAATTCTCAAGCCCAGCAACTCCCACAATCCATGGAAAACCTGCTTTTCTCCCAGCATGGATACATTCCAAAGCATGGATAAGGCTCAGCAGAGCCACTGGAAGGGTTAATGCTGGATTCAGCATTCCAGTCAGGACCTGTGACCCTCCAAATTCCTGGGCTCATCCCCAAAATAACTGGGTTTGGTTCTGCTGTACAAAGACCAAGCAATGCCAAGGTTTCCTTCGTCACTGAGGGAGAAAAATGGGAATGCAGCATGCCAAGGAGACACGGATACATCACTTCATCCACAAAGGTGAATAACAGGCTGGGATTTGATTTGATTTTCTCCTTGTCACAAGTCAGCCAGAGCCACTCGATGCAAAATTAACACATAAAACACTCAGACAAAGAGATGAGGATTTTTTTTTTTCCTAAGGAAAACAGCCTGTTTATAAATCCCAGACATGGAAATTATCATCCCAAGAAAAGCTCCCTGCTCCTCCAGACAGCTCCATTTGTACTGTGACTTATCAGGAAGGAGCAGGGAAAGCTTGGAGCGAATCAAGGGTTGTGTCAAGCCTGAGACAGGGGCAAAGCTTTGCTCTCTGCACGGAAAAATCCAGGTTTTCATGGCACTTCCAGCCGCTCCCAGTGCAAATCAGGCTGGTCCCTAAAATCGGGATGAGCTGGAAAATGGATCAGGGTTGAGGGGAAGGATTTCGGGGTGCTGGTGGGAGAGAGCTGGAAGTGCCTCAGAGCAGAATTCCCCAATCCTGGGCTGATCCCACAGTGTGGGCACAGGAAAAGGGGAATTCTGCTCCTCTGCCCTGCTCAGGTGAGACCTGCAGAGCTGCCCAAGCCCTGGGATCCAACAGCAGAGGGATGTGGAGCTGCTGGAGTGATCCAGAGGAATCCACGGAGCTGCTCTGGAGCCAGGCTGGGAGAGCTGGGAATGTTCCCCTGGAGAAGGGAAGGATCCAGGGAGAGCTCAGAGCTCCTGCCAGGGCCTGAAGGAGCTCCAGGAGAGCTGGAGAGGGACTGGGGACAAGGGATGGAGGGACAGGACACAGGGAATGGCTTCCCAGGGCCAGAGGGCAGGGAGAGATGGGAGATTGGGAATTAGGAATTCCTGGCTGGGATGGAATTCCCAGAGAAGCTGTGGTGCCCCTGGATCCCTGGCAGTGTCCAAGGCCAGGCTGGTCATTGGGGTTGGAGCAGTGGGACAGTGGGAGGTGTCCCTGCTTAGTTCAAGGTTTTGGACTGGATAACTTTAAAGGTCTCTTCCCATCCCAACCATTCCATGATATCCTGAAATGAGATTCTGGACATAAACTGAGGAAGCACCACCACTTTATTCCAGCTGCAGGTGTGGCATTCCAACAGCTCTCAGACTGTTCTTTCTGCCCCACAACCACAAACCCCATCCAAATTTAATTTTTAATCCTAGAATTATTTAGTTTGAAAAATCCCTCCCAGCCCATCAAGTCCAAGCTGTGTTTATCCCCACCTTGTCCCCAGCCCAGAGCTCTGAGTGCCACAGCCAGGAATTCCTTGGACACCTGCAGGGATGAGCTCTGCAAACCTCCCTGGGCACTTCCAAGGCCTGACCACCCTTTCCATGGAGGAATTCCTCTGTAATTGGAAAAACCCTACAAATCTGCCCTTCCTCTCCCCCAGCCCTCAATCCCAGCTCCATACAAAAGGAACACAACGAAGTTTCAGCTCTGCAGGATATTCAGCTCCTCGTGCTGCCACTGGATGGCCCAGAAATCATTTAATCTCTTTCTGACCCAGTTCTGGAGCTGGGCAAATACTGATTTATTTTTTTTATTGTTGTTCACTTGCCAAACTGAGAGGGGAAAAAAATTATTTAGGCCAAGCTGAAGCAAAATGGTTTTGTTGTTACTGCTGAGTTTCTGGTTGTGTTGAAATATCACCATTTTGGATGCTTTGATTCAACCCAAAATATTTATCTTGTGGTGCTTCGCTTTAATCTCTTCATTAAATATGCAAAAACCCAAATGAAAATATTGAGATGCGACAACAACGTTTTAATAAGATCCCAACTGAAGGCAAATCTTACAGCTCTCCAAGTTTTTTTTCCCCCCCTTTTCTCAGATGTGGTTTTATCCAAGAGCTGCTTCTACAGGAATAAATTATTCAGGTCAAATAAAATAAAATTAAATAAAACAAGAGCTGAACTCAGCCCTCGTGGCCAGATCCAAAGCAGGGAAGCCAAGTTGCATGAACTTTCTCCTGTTTATTTTGCTCTAATGCCCTTGGATATAGAAATGATGTATTTTTAATACACAAACTATATTATATAAATTTTTTTTTTACTATTTATAAAAACTAGATACGGACTTTTTGGGTAGGTAAAGGATTTTTTTAACTGCTGGAGAGAGTCCAGAAGAGGCCACAGAGATACTCTAAGGGAAGGATCCAGGAAGAGCTCAGAGCTCCTTCCAGGGCCTAAAGGAGCTCCAGGAGAGCTGGAGAGGGACTGGGGAACAGTGGAAGTTGTTCTTCCCACGGAAAAAGGGATAAAATGGGATTTAATGTCCCTCCCAACCATCAAGAAAATCATCTCCCCCTCACAATTATCCAAATGTCTCCATTTATTCCACGTGGTGGGAGAGAAGGAACTGTCCTGCTCCAAGTTTTAGGAATGAGTCAAACCCAGGATGCTGGAAAACAACATCCGAGCTCCCACTGCGCCGTGATATTTGGGAGAAGAGCAGCTTTGGAAGAGCTGGTGGGTGGGAGAACACAAGTTCTGTCTGTGGTCTTTTAATGTCCTCGTTATTTTTCCCCATGGATTAATTGCTCGTCAGCGCAAAGCTGCCAGAGCGTTCCTGGATCCTATTCCATGATCATTTCCATGTCAAAAAAAAATTTGAAAAGGGAGAAAAAGCCTGCAATTGTCTCCAATTGCATCTTCCCTGCTCGTGGTGGAGACAACCCTGAGCCTGGAGAGCCCAACCACGGTGGGATTTGAGGAGTTGGGTCAGAGCTTTGGCACAAATAGATATTCCAAATAGATATTCCCAGCTCCATCGAGTTCCTCAGCACCACAGGACATTCCTGGGAAGTCACCTGTGTTATTCCAATGATCCCCAAAACCCTTTGGTTTGGGATGAGTAATTCATTCCCAGGCAAAACTCTGGAATTTCCAGGAGCTGAGGGATCACCCCAAAAGGTGATGTCACACTTGCCCAACCTTTTTGGGGTGAGCTGAGGTTTGTGGGGTTCAACCCCCTGCTCCATGCTGGGGGGGAATTCCTGGGAACACCAAACTCAGCTGGAGATAGCCCAGGAATCCAACTGGATTTTGGGATGTTCCCAAAGGATCTGAGCACCTGAGGTGGAATAATCACAGAATGGGAATTGTTCAGCTCTCCCTGTTGGATATTTCATGGAATAGACTCCCTGTTACAGGTGATGTCTCCTGCATAATCCCTGAAAATCCCACAAGGATCCAAGCCCAGCTCCTGGCCCTGCACAGGACAATCCCAAAAATCCCATCATTTGCCTTTTGAAAAGCACAATTCCAAGTCTTTCAATCCCAGCACTTCCCTGCTCAGCCCTGGGAATGATGCTGCCAAATCCTGGTGACATCAGGTGTCCATCCATCCATCCATCCTTCCCAACCCATCCTGGACACAGGGATGGGAGAAGCTGGGATTAACAAATCCAGGTGTCACCTCTGGACAAACTCATCTGAGTCCTGGAATACCCAACTCTGAGAGCCTGGAATTCAGGATGACCCTTAAAGGTTGAAGGTGTTGATCCTAAGAGATTGTGATCCTACCTGCAGCTTTTCCATGGATATTCTCCATGGCCAAAGGAACACTTCCGGTACAATCCAAGGGAATTAAAGCTTTCCTTCCCATGGATTTACATCTCCCATAGCCAAAGGAACCTCCTGACAATAAAATCCAAGGCAATTAAACCCTTCTTTTCCATGGATTCGTATCTTCCATGGCTAGTTTTCCCACTAAAAGCCAAGGGAATTAAAGCTCTCCTTTCCGTGGATTTCCATCTTCCATGGCCAAAGGAACACCCTGACAGTACAATACCAGGGAATTAAACCCTTCATTTCCATGGATTCCTTTCTCCAACAGCCAAAGAAACACTCTGACAAAATCCACGGGAATTAAAAAAATTTAAAATTAAAAAAATTTAAAATTTAAAAAATCATTTCCTTCCCATGGATTTATGTCTTCCATATATAGCCAAATAAACCCTTTTCCAATAAAATCCAAGGGAATTAAACCTTTCCTTCCCATGGATTGATATCTTCCATGGCCAGAGAAACACTGACAAAATCCAAGGGAATTAAAGCTTTCCTGGGAAAGTCCTTCCTGCACAACCAGCACATCACTGCTCTAAATCCCAAAGGATTGGCTGGAAAAAGCTGGGAAGATCTCCTGGAAGAGCGTGGAAGGTGATTTTCCTGCAAGGAATGCCCTGCTAGGACACGAAGGTAACCCTGCTGTGTTCAGCCAGCCAAGAAAATTCCAAATTCCTTGGAATTTCCACTCGGCCGGATGATCCAAACTCCTTTCCCACAAAATGCTGGTTCTATTCCTTATTTAGTCCTTATGTAACAAGCTGGGAATGTGGAGTATTCAGTCCCAGGAGCTCCAGAGCCTTGCAAAGCACGGAACAATGGGCTTAAAACAATCTTCAATTTGCTTTTCCTTCCCTGCTCTCTCTCTCCTGGGAGACTCCAAAAAGGACTTCTCAGAGCTGATTTCCCTGGAATGTGGATGTTAAAAGCTCTTCCCAGCTGCTCCAGGGAGCAATTCCATTCTTGGGCTATAAAAAGCCAACACCCCCTGAACTGGAGCAGCTTTGGCTTGAGCAGGTGAGGGTGCTTGGCCTTTTTTGATTTAATTCCTGCTCACTAAAATCCAATTAAATAAAATTCATCACTGTTTTCCCTGGGATGAAGGAGAATTTCACAAAGGTATTATTCCAGCTGAGGTAATAGTCAGGAATATAGGGAAAACCACATGGCCCTGGAATTCCAATGGGAAAAGGGAAATGGGAAAAGGGATCTCCTGGTGCTGCTTCTCCAAGCCCATATCCAATCCCATAAATCCACGTTTTACATCTAAAACATGGATCTATCCTCATCTTTCTCCTATTTTGGGATGACTTTGAAGCCGATATCCATAAACTGATGGACTTTGGGACACTCCTTGTCCACCCTGAGCAAGCTGGTCTGGTGGAAGGTTCCCTGTTCATGCCAGGGATTGGAATAAAATTATCTTTAAGGTCACTTCCAACACAAACTATTCTGGGATTGCAGGATTTTGGAAAGGATCAAATCCCTAACATCCAGTCTAACCCCATCTGGCAGTGGGAAGCCATTCCCGTGTCCTGTACCTCCATCCCTCGGAATTCTCTTGGATTTCCCATGGATTTCCCCTTGGAAATCCCCTCTCTCCATCTTCCCTGCAGCTCCTTCAGATCATGGAAGCCACACTTAGGTCACCCTGGTTTCTTTTCCAGGCTGGACAATCCTGATTTTCCCAGCCTTTCCCACAGCAGAGCTTCTCCACCCCTCGGATCACCCTGGTGGCCCCTCTGGATCCCAGGGCTGGAATTCACACAGAATTCCCCATTTCCCACCTTTCCCCATGTCCTGCTTTGACTAACGGAACAAGAACCAATTTCCCGACTTCTTTCAAGCAGCTGCTCCCAGTCACTCCCTGCATTGCCAGCACACATTCCTAGAATGGGAATCCTCCACCTGCTCCTGCCTCTTTGATGTGAGGCTTTTCCAAGGAATAAAAGGCTGCTTTTCCTTGGGGCAGAGCAGTTCAGCCGAGCCTAAACCCCATTAGCAAATCAGAGGATCTCCATACAAAAGGGGGCAGCAATTCCCAGAGTTCTCCCTGCTCCGGATTTTCCAGGATACACCAGGAAAAAGACATCTCATCCCGGTGCTGTTGAACCTGCTGGGATGTGCTGGGAATGGATAAATAATCCTGGGAGTGACAAAAGGGAACAGGAGTTCAGAGCTCATCCGATATTTTTGCCGGCAGTTTCCCAATTTTATTAGGATTTCCCAGCCCTGTTCTGGGTGTCACATCTGCACAGCACAGAGTTCTGAACATCCCACTTGGGCATTTTGGGGTCAGTCTGGGAGGTTTTGGGATTTGGTTCTGCCAGAACCTTCCCACAAGTTCAAAAAAACTTAATACTTCAATTCTGTAATTTTTCCCCATGAAAATTATTGAAATGAAATATTTCCTCTACAAATCCCCGTTTTTCCAGGGAGTTCGGAGTTCCAAATCCTTGCCCATCCCAGCCCTGTTTTCCCAGCTCCAGCCTCTCCCTCCTCACTTCCCCTTTTGCAGGCTCTGCATCATTTCCCCCCCAAACTCCACTCAAAAAAACCCTCAAATTCAGATTTCCAAGAGTTCTCGCATCACTTTTTGCTGAGGCAGAGCTGCTTCCCGCAGGGATGAGGAATCTGTGGGATGCTCTGGCAGTGCATGGGCAGGATTTGAAAAATTTGCCAGCCTGCAGAGCAAAATTCATCAATCCAGCAGCCCTAAAACCCTTACAAGGGAGCAAAACCCTGCTCAGAGCCCAAGGAAAGGAGAGGAAGTTCAGGCTTGATACCAAAATGAAAGCTCACAAACAAAAACCCCAAAGACAATTATTTCCTGACATCTCCCAGACCTGTTTTAGCTCGCAGGGATCAGGGAAGAGACATCATGGATTTATCCCAAAAAACCACATCCCGACAGCTCAGCCAGTTTAATTTTGGGGTTCTGTCTTTCCTCCTTTCAGAACCCCTAAAATGGCTCTGGGATTAAGTTCCGCTCTTCCTGGGATGTTTTCCTCATCCTGCTCCACCAATTTAGGGCATTTTTTGGCTCCCTGAAGCACCAAACCCTTCCAGTCGCACACAAAACCCCACAGAGGTACCCAGAAGGTGGAAAATTCCTAAAGGTTTTCCCCAGGCAAAGGATTCTGTTCGATTCCAACATCAGCCCACAGGGAAATAAAGCAGATTTTTCCCTGGAATGTTGGAAGGTTGGACAGGGATTGGAGCAACTTGGGACAGCAGAAGGGGTCTCTGCCCATGAGATCACTTCCAATGCAAACCAGTCCACAATTCTGGGATTACAAGAGAATAAGAACATTTTTTCCATAAATTAATAAGGGAATGTCCTCAGCAGCAACCACCTGTGTCCCAAATCATACCCAGATTCTCCCAAATTCCCACCTCTCCTTCTGCTCAAATTTGGGAGGATTTCTTTGATGCCCTGAGGAGAAATCCCAACAAAATTCAGGCAGCACCACCCTTTGATTCCCATTTCTCATTTTCACCCTCCTATTCAAAAAGGCAAGCTGACAAACCCTGCTGTGTATTCTTTAAATTCCCAATTTCTCTGCCTTTTTCCTTGAAATAAAAGCAGGAATATTTCCCAGGAAGTCCTGGAAATTGCCCTAGGGTTGGGCAGCAGAAAAGCTGATGGAATTCCCAAAAAAAAAGGCTCATGCTATCAGATCTCCTAAATTTCCTTCGTGAAATCCCAATGATCCTTTAATACTTCTCACAGTAATTAATAATCCCTCTCCTTTTGTTGGGCTTTTTTCCCTTTCTTTCAACTCCATAAATCCATGGCAGCTTCTTCAGGACATGCTAATTAATATTATTATTAACATGGCCATAAATCCTTGGAAATTGTGCCAGGAGCTGGGATCCCACTGGGACAGGTGATGCACAAAACTAGCATCATCCCACCCTAAAGGCTTTGCAGGCCATGGAAATCTGACTCCAAGAAAAAAAAAAAAAAAAAGAAAAATAACTCTGATTTTCACTCCCTGCTAAAGCTCTTTCTTTGATTCCTTGGAATTCTCAATTTTTTTTTCCTCCCATTTCCTTTCCAACCTAAATATTCCGATATTGACTTTTGCATTACAGCCTCTTTTTAAATTAGGGAATCACCCTTTGCTTCCCAAATTTTGAGGGTTTGAACACTCCAGGAATCCTGAGTTTCCCCTCAAAGGGATTCCCAAGCTCATCCAGGAAATCCAGCTCCGTGCACAGAAAAAATCCTTGATTCCAGCTGATCCATCAAAACCCCAGGTTGTGCAGTGTGACAGTTTTAGGGGAATTTGGGGAATATTTGGATGTGAAATAAGAACTTCCCAAAGAGCAGTGAATTCCACCACCCCACTCGGAGTTGGGAAAACGCATTTCCTGAAGAAACTCCAAACCTTCATGGAGAAAATATTAATTCCACACAGGATTTCATTCCTACTTGGAATCTCAGGATCACTGAGATTGGAAAAGCTTTCCAAGATAAAATCCAACCATTCCCAGCACTGCCGAGGGGATTTGAATCCCTTTAGGAATGGGAACTCCAAACCTCCCTGGGCAATTCCAAGGCCTGAGCACCTTTTCCATGAGGAAATTCCTGCTGATTTCCCACCTGAGCCTCCCCTGCCCAGCCTGGGGCTGTTCTCTCTCCTCCCATTGCTCATTCCTTGGGAAAAGAGACCAAATCCCACCTGGATACAAACTACCAAGAGCTGATAAATTATCTCCAAAGAGAAACTTTCTAACAACGGAGATCCAACAGGATCTGAGCAATGCCAGGGATCAGATCCTTTGGGAATATTGTGGGTTTCTTACACAATTTGGGAGCAACAACCAAACTTCCTGCAGGGAAATCCGGGGAAAACCTCCAGCGCAGACATGTCATTCCAGCTCCAAAACCTCCCACTGTCCCAGGCTGCTCCAATGTCCAGCCTCGCCTTGGACACTGCCAGGGATCCAGGGGCACCACAGCTTCTCTGGGAATTCCATCCCAGCCAGCAATTCCCAATTCCCAATCTCCCATCTCTCCCTGCCCTCTGGCAGTGGGAAGCCATTCCCTGTGTCCTGTCCCTCCAGCCCTTGTCCCAAACATGGATTCTCCCACACACCTGATTTTCCATGACCAAATTTTCGTGTTACATCCACAGCAGAGCCTGGATAAGGAAAAGGTTCAGTACTGGAATTCCCATTCCCTGAGGAATTTAAAAATCCACATGGATGTGGCACTTGGGGACAGCAGTGGCCTTGGTCCTCAAGGTCTTTTCCAGCCTCAACAATTCCACAAGTGGCAGAAATCCCATTGTCTCCCAGCCCCAGCAGCTCTTCCCAGAAACTCCAAACCAGCAGGAAGACAGTTGGGAACACTCTGCCTTCCCTCAGCATTCCCAAAAAGCCGAGGCTTTATTGAATATTCCTCCATATGGTGCTTGGAGTGCAGATCCAGCAGCCAAGTGCTGCACATTCCCGCTGGGAAGGATGGGAGTGAGGCAGGAAGGAGCACACATTCCCTGGTGAGTCATTCCAGGCTCGGGAAAGACAAACCAGTTTGGCTCAGAACCCAGCTGGGCACACGAACCCCTCGGGGTGGGGAGTGTGGGATGAATTCCTTCATTTGCAGCCCTGGGATTTGATTATTCCTCGTGGAATTGGCTCATTCCCAAGGATCGGGGCAGCAATCTGATTCCTGCTTCCCAACCCTCAGGAGCACATCTGGGCATGGGAGGGACAAACATCTGGAGCAGAGCAAGGTTAGGAAGCTTCCAGAGAATCCCAGAATATTTGGAGCCGAAGGGATCCACAGGGATCAACCCAAAACCTGGCCCTGCCCAGATATCCCAACAATCCCACCCTGTGCATCCCTGGGAGATTTGTCCAAACTTTCCCAGAGCTCTGGCAGCTTCAGGAATGCTCCTATTCCCACCACCCTCTGGGGGAAAAGCCTTTTCCTGATATTCATCCCAACCTTGCCCACCCCCTGCATCCATCCAAGACCCCAGAGCCATTTTTCTTCCCACAGCTCCTGCAGTTCCAGCCAGGAATTTGAGAAGCACAAACAGGACCAGACCAGCCCTAGGAGATTCCCGAAATACTAATAGAATTCTGGGAAGAGAAGTCCATCATGGATCTCCCTCACTCCCAGATCCAAGGGGGTTTTGCTGTTGGATAATTTTGGCACTCAGCCCACCGTGGAAAAGCTCCAGAGGTTGGAATTAAGTTAAACCACATCCTGTTTGGTGGGAGAGCACTTTTCCAACCGCTGGGATTGGGAAAACACTTGGATCAATCCATCCTGCCCACTTCCAGTGCAACACCAGGAATCTTCCACCTCAACTTCATTTCAACCAACCAAGAGTGGGAAAATCTCTGGAAAAAGCAACACCCCCATCCGAGCATCCCCCGGGATGATTCCATACTCAAAATCCACCAGTTCAGCTCCAGTGTTCTCCAGTTTGTCCCAATTTTCTGCTTTCCCCATCCGTTAATCCCCTGACAGCTCAGGCAGAGCACATGGAAACTCTGTTTTTCTTAAAAATCAGCTGGAAAATCCCACATAAAGCTATCCCGGAGTGAAAAACTCCAGAGCTCAGCTGGCAAACACAGAAAGGAAGGATCCCATTTTATTCCTTAAATTTATTCCTCATTTTAATGCCGGCCTCAGACTTCCCATCTCTCCTACAGTTTACCACAATCCTTAAAAAAATACTCAGGATTTCCATTCCCTCCTCACACCCCAGAAAGGACTCTCAGGAGGTTCCTCCACCAGTGCTGGGAGGTGGGAAAACCCATTAGTGAAATCCCACTGGATTTCTCCAGATGGGAATTTGCTTCCAGGGTGTTGACACTGCACTTCTGAAAAAAACCCCTGGAGTTTGAGGGATTTTATTCTTTTTTGAGCACAGAGTAGCTGTGGGCAAAAAATGTTCTTTTTATCAGAATCACAGCAGGAAAATTCTGGGGGTTTTGGTGCCTGAGGTGAAGTTAAGCTTTTCTATAAGGCAAAAACCTACAGATGAATTAAGCTAACGAGAAGCAATTAGTGCTCCTGGAGCTTGGAGCAGCCTGGGATAATAGGGAAAAGCATCCCTGGCTATGGCAGGGGATGGAATGGGATTGGGATTTCAGGTCCCTTCCAACCCAAACCATTCCAGGGGAGAATTTCTCCTTCATGTTTTATTCCTAAAAATGAATTCTTCAGCCCGGCTGAGCACAGACTCCTGGGATCACCTGGCTGTATGGAATTCTGCACTTGGAAAAGAGGATACACTGCCTGGGTGTTCCCAGCATCCCAGGAATGCGTGGATACCAAGCCAGGATAAATCCCACCCCACCAGTCTGGGAAAAGCTCCTTAATCCATCATTCCAGCCCCATTTTCTGCTGGTGCAAACCATTAACAGAATCACAGAATATCCCGAGATGCAAAGAACTCACAAGGATCAAATCCCACTCCTGCACGGGAGAATCCCAAAAATCCCAGCCCCATTAACATCCACAGCCAGGTGCAATTAATTAACTGACGATCAATTAATTGATGTCCCAACACAATGACTTGGGTTGAATAGGGCCCAGCTGGGATCAGGAATTTCTGGTCAAAGATCCCACAAGGATCAAATCCCACTCCTGGCCCTACACAGGGCAACCCCAAGAATCCCAGCTCCATCAGCACCCACAGCTAGGTGTAATTAATTAACTAACGAGCAATTAATTGATGTCCCAACCAAATGACTTGGGTTTAATGAGGCTCAGCTGGGATCAGAAACCTCCAATCAAAGGCAGACAAGGAGCAAACCCAGCCTTGCTCATCCCAATGAATCACTCCAAATCATTCAAAAAATTCCAAGTAATTCAAATCATTTCAGCTCCACCAGCACCCACAGCCAGGTGCAATTAATCGATAAGCAATTAATTGGTGTCCCAATACTAGGTCTGGGAGAGCCCAGCTGGGATCAGAAGCCTCTGGTCAAAGGCAGACAAGGAGCAAACCCAACCTTGCTCATCCCAAAGAAATCATTCCAAATCATTCAAATCATTACAGCTCCATCAGCACCCACAACAAGATGTAATTAACTGATGAGCAATTAATTGATGTCCCAATGCAAGGTCTAGGAGAGCCCAGCTGGGATGAGGAACCTCTGGTCAAAGGCAGACAAGGAGCAAAGCCAGCCTTGCTCATCCCAAATAGTTCAAATCATTCCAAATAATTCAAATCGTTCCAGCTCCACCAGCACCCACAGCCAGGTGCAATTAATTGATCTATTAATTGGTGTCACAGCACAACAAATTTAGGCTTGATGGGCGCAGTTGGGATAAGGAACCNGGCCCAGCTGGGATCAGGAACCTCTAGTCAAAGGCAGACAAAGAGCAAACCCAGCCTTGCTCATCCCAAAGAAATCATTCCAAATAATTCCAGCTCCATTAACACCCACAGCCACATACAATTCATTAACTGATGAGCAATTAATTGGTGTCCCAACAAAATTACTTGGGTTTAATGAGGACCAGCTGGGATCAGAAACCTCTGGACAAGGAGCAAAGCCAGCCTTGCTCATCCCAAAGAAATCATTCCAGCTCCGTGAGCACCCACAGCCAGGAGCAATTAACTGATGATTAATTGATGTCCCAGCACAATGACTTGGCTTTAATGAGGCCCAGCTGGTATGAGGAACCTCTGGTCAAAGGCAGACAAGGAGCAAACCCAGCCTTGCTCATCCCAAAGAAATCAGTCAAATCATTCCAGCTCCATCAGCACCCACAACAAGACGTAATTAATTAACTGATGAGCAATTAATTGATGTCCCAATGCAAGGTCTAGGAGAGCCCAGCTGGGATGAGGAACCTCTGGTCAAAGGCAGACAAGGAGCAAAGCCAGCCTTGCTCATCCCAAATAGTTCAAATCATTCCAATCATTCCAGCTCCACCAGCACCCACAGCCAGGTGCAATCAATCAACTGATAATCAATTAATTGGTGTCACAGCACAACAAATTTAGGCTTGATGGGCCCAGCTGGGATCAGGAACATCTAGTCAAAGGCAGACAAAGAGCAAACCAGCCTTGCTCATCCCAAAGAAATCATTCCAAATCATTCCAGGTCCCTTCCTGCTCACAACACATGTTCAGTCATATTTTCTAAATCCAGGAATTCCTGCCCAGCCATGTTCTAAATCCAGGAATTCCTGGAAAAGCCAAGTTTTCTCCCATTGGATTGGCGAGCAGCTCGTTCCTCACCCACCCGAGCCAAAGGACAATCCTTCCCTCTCCTCCCACCAAACTTTTGTTCCAGTAGGAAAAAGGGATGAATTCCAAAGGCTGATGTATTCCATGAATTCCTGAGAGGGTTTTTGAATAGCTGGAGGATATCCCAACGTTGTGACAGCTCTTTGAGAGAAACAGCTCGGTTTGGAGAGTTCTCTTCTGTTTTAGAGCACAGCACACGTGCAGGGGAATAAAAACACCAAAAACGTCATCCAGAATCGTTCCCAGCACATTCCCATTTTTCCGAAACACTGGGATCACCTGGCATAACTCCTGCAAGCCTGGAAGTCACAATTTATCCAAAAAAACCACATCTTTCTCTTTACATTGGGTTCAACCTCAGTGAGCTTAAATCAGAGACTCCAATCTCCTTAAAACATCTTTTTCTCCCTTTTTCCCTGGAATTCAGTCATTCCCCATGGGATAACCTGGAAAAGCATAGAGCAGAGCAAACCCAGAGGCAGAACAGGAACAAAACCAACCCTCAAGCTGCTCCAGGACCTTCACTCAGAAATCCCAGAAAAACCTGGAGTGCGACAAAGAAATTCCCTCCCAATCCATGTTTTGATTTATAGGGAATTTAATTTATTATATAGGGAAACATTGGCTTTTCCAAAGTATTCGGATTACCTGGGGTAAATCAAACCTTGGAAAGGATTTACAAACCTTGGAAGTCATAACTTATCCCAAACACCACATATTTCCCTTTATATTGAGTTCAACCTCAGGGAGCTTAAATCAGCCTCATCCCAAAAACTCCAATCTCCTCAAAATATCTTTTTTTTCCTCTTCCTCCATGGAATTCACTCACCCCACATGGAATAACCTGGAAAAGCACATGGCAGAGCAAAACACTCCTCCAATCCCACAAAAGCTGCTCCACATCCTTTACTCAAACCTCCCAAAAAAAAAAACCTGGAGCACCACAGCAAAAAAAAAAAATTTAAAAAAAAAAACAAACAAACCCTCCTTATCCATGCTTTAATTTATCAGGAATTTCATTCATTATATAGGAAATCACTGGCTTTTCCCTCACATCTTCCCCTCCCCTCTCAGGCTAATTAACTATTTTAATAAAGAACAAAAACTTACATTTGGAAGAGGAGCATAACCAGAACACCACAGCTCTGCCCGCTCTAGCCGAGGTTGCTCTAGCCGAGGTTTCTTTGGGAATTGCACCGAGTTTTCCCCCTGGCTGGGCTTTAAATAATGATCAGATAACTCCAGGTGTGAGGAATTAAAAACTAAAAACCCAGGAGTGGGAGGAGCTCTGGTTGGCAGTTGAGCTAACGAGTTGCTCCAGCTGCACCAAATTGAGATAATTTTTCTGCATCCATTCCCCTCCTGGAGGAGGAACAGCTTGGAAAAAGACGGAGATTTTTGTCCCAAAAACTCCTGGGGCAGAATTCCCGCATGGATTTGAGCCTTGCTGTTTAACACCGCTGGATTGCTCCATATTCCATCAAAATAATGCTAAAATCAGGGAAAAGGGAAGGCAGTCCAACGCCCAGGGAGCAGAATTCCCACTTCCAGGGAAAGCAGAGCCCAATTCCTGCAGCTCCCCTCAGCTGGGAGCGTTCCCTCAATTCCTAACTCACATTCCAGGCTCCCAACCTTAAAACTGGGAAGATCTCCAGGTTTTTAGCCCAGGGAGAAGCTGGAAGGTGCTGCTGGAATATCTGGGATGGGATGGAAGTGGATGGGAAGCACAGGAAGGAACAACTCCCAACCTTTCCCTCCTTCCTCCTGCTCCTCATTTTCCCTTTTCCAGCACAAAAATCCACGGATGGTGCAGCTGGGATGCTAAAAATCCCTTTTTTTTTGACTCCTGGGGAAATTCTGGAATTTTCCAGGCATCCAGCTCCCTTTTTATCAAGGACTATTGGTGACACTGCAAGTAATTTTCTGGGAAGGAGAAATTTATAGGCTAAAGGGAGGAGAGGTTGGATAAAGTGGTGTTTGAAGCATTCCATGATTTGGGAATTTTATCAGTTCCTCATATTGGCTCATCCTTCTCCAAATTCTCGGATTTCAGTGCAAACCATCCCAGTTCCCTCCAGCTCCCATCATGCCACGAGCATTCCCAAAGAGTCTCAGCTGAAAATCCTTGGGAAAATCCTTCCCGAGGATTATAAGTGTCTCCCTGGGATGCCAGAAATTCCAAGGAAAACTGGATTCCTGCAAGGATCCCTTTGGAAATGCCATCTCCATCAGATCCACGAGGAGTTGTTATCCCAGCAAGGAGAGCTGGGAATGCAGAATTTCCTTTCCAAAGAGATTTTCCTATCCAAACACAGGGAAGAGGCAAAGGCTCAGGATGGTGGGAACTTTATGAGGATAAAAACAATTGGATCTGTGCTTTGCCTTCGGAATATTAATCATGGAATTATGGAATTCCCAGGTTGGAGAGGGCTTGGAGCAGCCTGGGATAGTGGGAACGAGATGAGCTTTAAGGTTCATTCCCAACCCCAACCGTTCCAGGATTCTGGGTCTCCAGTACGAAAAACACTTCCCAGTCTGGCATTGAACTTCCCTAAAGTTCAATATCCATAAAACAAGAACTGCCCTGACCAGCTTGAAAAATGAGTTGGGAATTCTGATTAATCCAGAATTGCTGTGGATTCCTGCGAGGAATCCGGAGATGGGAAAACGCAGGGATGGATTCCCGGAGTGGAATGAAGATCCCTGAAAAACCAGGAGGTTGCTGAGTGGGAACCTTTCATCTCCAGGCCTCTTTGGTCCTCATCTGGCAAATCCAGAGGCAGGAACAGCCAGAATCCTTCAGGGAATAAATTCCCAAAAGGGAATAAAATCCCAAAATCCTGGCGGTTTCACTTCCAGGATTTGGCGCAGATCCCTGATGTCCCAGGCTGGAGCACCTGCAGCTTTTCCCTGCCCTGAATTCCTGAGTTTTGCTCTAAATCCCACACTGGAGATGGGAAGTGGCAGCCGGACAGGGATTTTCCCACCTTTCCCAGGTTTCAGGGAAATGATGGGGATGACAAAAGCCAGGACAATTCCAGCAGGGATGGAGAAGCACCGGCATGGATTGGTGGCCATGGAGAAGCTCAACCCATCCCTCCTCAGATTCCCTGTCGGCATTCCAAAGAATTCCCAACCTCCCTGGAAAGGGAAAGTCAGATCGGCCACAAGGACCACTCCTCTCATGAAGATCCCAATTATTCTGCATTTCCCACCCATTTTCCTCAATTTTGGGAGAACCCCATCATTTAAAAAAATTAATCTCATTATGATCCCAGTGATTCCATATTTCCCACCCATTTTCCCACCCGTTTTCCTCAATTTTGGGAAAACCCCATTATTTTAAAAATTCAAGAGTGGCAAAGAAAATCAGTATCTGTAATAATTTTTCCTGGGAATCTGTTTTTCCAGGAAAACACCCTGGATTGAACGGCATTGCTGTGCACGGATTAGCAGAATTCCCAGGATATCCTGACAAGCTCCAGGAATTTTCCAGGATGGGATCCACCTCAGATATGGGAGAACTTTTCCCTGAAATCCAACAAAACGCGATCCTGGGAGGAATGTCAAGGTTTTTGAAATTTCAAAGAAATGTCAGGTTATTTCAAGGAAATTCAAGGAAATTTCAAGGAAATTACAAGAATTTTCAAGACCTTGAACCTTCCATGGAAGAATTTCTGGAAGGAGGAATCTCATGACCAATCTGATCCCACATCTTGGAGAAAAAAGTCTTTGTCCTAAAAGAGCCAAAATCTGTCTGGGAAGAGCAAAGCGAGTTCCCTCCATTCCCAGCTATATTTAGGGAGGAGATTATTTCTGGAGATGGCAGGAAATCATTCATCTGGATCCAGACAGGCCTGGGAATTGGAAAGAGGGGCTATAAAAAGAGAAAGAGAAGGAGCTGATGGGATTTGTCAGGGCTCAGCCTCACAGCTCAACATTCCAGGGAAGGTTGTTCCGGTGGGGATGGAGCAGCAGAATCCCAAACATCCAACGTGGTCAGATCCAGGCTCCCAAAATCCTCTTTCTCCTAAAAAAAAAGTCCTTCCCAGCAATAAAAACCGTGGGTAATAAGCAATTTTTGTCCCTGATCCCATCCAGGTTAGGAAAAGTGGGAATATCCTGATCCTGGCAGGGGAGAGAGAGAACTTCTCCCTGCTCCAGCTTGTATTCACATGGAGCCTCCCATCCCAATGGGATTTTTCCACTGGAGGAAAGGGATTTAATGCAGGAGACTTCATTCCCTACAAAAATAAACTCATATCCATATATAGGCTGGCAGGGATCGATCATCCCAGCACTGAAGGAGATCCCAAAAAATATTGGAGGAAGGTGGAAGACAGAACTGAACTTTTCTCATTCCTGTTTCCTCCCTCTTCCTCAGACGGATCACAATTAAACTGGATTTTGCTCTTCTGAGCCCTAAGAACTTTAATTTTAGGTGTTTAAAGACTTTTCCTTGCCCCCAGGTTCCCTCCGAATTTCCCTCCCGTGGAATCAAAGGCTCCCGGGAGGCTGAGCTGTGCCACAGGCAGCAGAGCATGGATGCAGCTCCTTGAATTCCAGCAGGATCCTCTGAGCTGTCCACACAGCCCGGGATGCACCAAACCTCAGGAAAGTTTAGGCTCAGCTTAAATCTCCATTGTTAACACATTTGCTGGGCTTAAATCAGGTTTAAACCGGAACATTTGCTCCCCTAAACCCCAAATCCCTGAGGAAAACCCCAAATCCCTGAGGAAACCCCAAATCCCTGAGGAAAACCACACAGACCAGTGGCCTCCAGTCCCTCCCTCCCGGAATTCCAGGTGTCCATCTCCTTACCCTCAGCCTAAGCCGATCCATGGGAACGAAGTCCATCCCAGTCCCTTGGCTATCCATGCATTCTTCCCCACCTCCTCAGGCTCCCGGCTTGAGCCTCTGGAGCTGAAGTTCATCCCAGAAATCCATCCCAGATATCCATCCCGGAAAGCCCAGATGTGTCAACATCTGCAGCACGCGATGGAGGAGGCGATCCCTCTCTCCGGGGCTCAGGGAAGAGTTAAAACCCCCCAGGATCCTCTGGCTCCCGCAGGACTCCCGGAGCTCGCAGCTGCCCCTGCGGCAGCGCATAATTCCCTCCCTGTTCCCAGGGAAGCTGCCGCGCTTCCCCGGACAATGTCGGGAATTGTGCGGGGTTGGAGCACCGCGGACAACGCCCGCATTCACCCAGCCGGGCCGCAGGGCCGTGCAAATACCCCCGTGGGAATATCCTCCAAATATCCCCGTGGGAATGTCCTCCAGCCCCTCCATACCGTGGGATCCTGAGGTTTTCCCACCCGCTGATCCAGAGGTTTTTCCCTCCCGCTGACACAGATGTTTTCCCAGCCCGCTGATCCAGAGGTTTTTCCCTGCCCGCTGATCCAGAGGTTTCCCCACCCGCTGATCCAGATATTTTCCCGCCCAGTATCCAGAGTTTTCCCTGCCTGCTGATCCAGAGGTTTTTCCCCACCCGCTGATCCAGAGGTTTCCCCGTCCGCTGATCCCAAGGTTCCCCACCCGCTGATCCAGAGGTTTTTCCTGCCCGGTGAGATCCAGAGGTTTTTCCCCGCCCGGGTATCCAGATGTTTCCCCGCCCGCTGATCCCAAGGTCTCCCTGCCCGCTGATCCAGAGTTTTCCCTGGCCGGCAGAAAAGGAGAACCAACCCTTCTAACGAGACAAGCGCTCTCCCTCTGAGCGATTTGATTTTCCCATCCCTCCCTCCATCCCTCCAATCCACGGGCTGGAGCCGGCAAGGCTCGGGAAAGGCCAGGTCAGGGCGGCACGAAGCCACTCCCAGCTCCAAAGGCTGCGGGATTTAATCCCTCCGGGAGCTGAGCGCCACGAAAGAACCACCAGCGGCACAGAGAGGGAGCAGCAGGCGGAGGAAGATCCTTGCCGACACCGCCTGACCTCGCTCCACCTCCCCCGGCCGCCCAGGAGCTCCGGCAGCCCGAAATCCTGGGAAAAATAGGCACCTCCAGGCTTTGGGATGCCAAATTCCAGCCCGATTCTTTGGAAAACCTGCGGCTGCGAAGTCCCGTGGGTGCCATTTGGTGCCAGGACGATCTCCCTGGAATTTGTCACATCCAGCACCTTCACTTCCACACGTTTTGCACCAGCAATGGGAAGCCTCGTCATTCCCGAGGCCATGGGCGCTCCTCCCAAAATTCTGCGCACCCGGATGTGGTGCAGAGCCTCGGGAAGGCTCTGATATTCCCCAGAATGGTCAATACTCATTCCATGCGTGATTCCAGGACGGATTTCGAGCCATCCTGAAGTTACCCGCAGCTCCTGCTGGGATGTTGAGCCCTTTTCCCGACTGCCACACTCCCACACTCCCTCCGTGACAAACCTGGTGTTCCCAGACATGGAAAACTCATCCTCGGGGTCTGCCCTGCTGAATTCCAGCCGAAATCATGGGGAAATAGCTAAAACCTCAGCAAGGAGTGGATAAAAGTCAGCCCAGTGGCCCCAGGATCTCAGAGGAGGATGCTCTGCACCCCCCTGGGACCCCCATGGGAGCAGCAGGATGTCACCCAGAGGGTCCCACAGCTGCTCCCAGACTCCTGGGAGCACTTGGAATCAACATCCCAGAGTTTTACCACCGGAGCAATCACCTCCATGGTTCCAGAGCCTCACTCCAGCACATCCCCCCACTCCTGAGCATCCCTCCAGCCCCCACCCTGGAGCTGCTGGAAGCTCTCAGGCTCTCCAGGCTCACATCCAGGAATTCTCCAGGCTGTTCCTCACTCCACAGGGCACAAAGTGGGACCCCAAATCCCACTCCAGCGAGGCCAACTCAACAGCAGAGAAATAAACACAAGAATCCCTTCTCCACGCTCCCAAAAATCCCATCTCTCGCCGAGCAGCCTCTGAGCTGTTCCAAGCTCTCCGTGCCCATCTCGGCCTCCTCTTGGAGCCGTTTTTTCCCTGGCAATTGGAAGCTGGGTGAAAGGAGAGCCATCATGTCCTGAATACCTACATTTTCTGCTTTATTACCGGTGCAAGTCATGCATCGCTGAAAGGGGAGGAAAAGTGCAGCACTCGAGTTGTGCTCGATCCTTCGGCCGGGGAAATGAGCGGCGCTGAGGAATTTGTATGAATTCCCAGGGATTTGAGGAGCTCTGCTCTCCCCCATCCCCTGAGGGAGCAGAATGTGGCACAGGGCAGAGCTGGGCCTGCCCAGCCTCCAGCACTGACCTCCTCCCTGTTCCCTGCTTGTTTCCCTTGAGGATCGCAGCTTTCCCACCCCAGCTCCAGCATTCCGACGGAACAGAGGGAACTTAACGAGGAGCTGTGCAGCCAGACAGCACGGCACATTAATTTGGAGTTTTAGATTAACTCGGAGGGAGCAAATGGGGGATTTATTTTGCATTTAAAGGCAGCGGAGCAGCTCTCGGTGCTGCTGTGCTGGGTGGGCACGAGCGGTGCTGTGCCAGGCTGGGCGCCAACACCTTCCCTGCACCTCCATGGCAGCATCCCGGGCTGGAAAGGAGCCTGGGGCAGGCACATCGCAGGGCAGAGAGTGCCAAGGACACGGGAGAAGCTCCAGGGAGGAGCTGGGAGAAGCTGGAGCGGCAGCCGGAGCCCGAGGGATGTGTCTGAGCCACCTGCAGAGCAGCAGCTTCTCCGTGCAGGGCTGGGAATATCAACAGGGAGGACGGATGGACTCAGGAATCTGCTCCTTGCCCTCGCCACGTCCCTCACGGAGAAGGCTCTGGAGCTCTGCCCGCTCCCACAGGAGCACAAAAACAAGGAACAAGTGTTAACACGGCTAAGGCACCTCCCTGCTGGCACCACGCTCGGAGGCAGAGCTGTGAGGATCCTAAAACCTTCAATAAAGGGCAAAAAACTTGTTAAAATCCCACAAACCTCTTTTTCCAAAGCACCAAGGGCCGAGCAGGGTCCTTCTCCCAGGCTGGGAGTCACTTTGGATAATCTACAGGGTCCAGCCTTCAAATCCTCCTTTCCCAAAATGGCCCTGGTGCGCCGAGCAGGCTCCTCGGGGGCTGCAGGCAGACCCCGGGCTTGGAATTTTTCATCCCCATTTCCCAAGCCGACCTCCGGCAGGCGATGAAGACAGGGAAATTCACAGGGAGCTGCTTTCAAACCCAGAGCAGCCACACATGACTGAGCTCACACCACTCTCCCCCTCCCTGCTCTCACAGCCCTTCACTCCTCGTCCTTAACCTAAATAAGCCATCACATCGCGCAGGAGGGAAATCAGCCGCACCGAGCCGAAGTCTTACTCCACATCGCCGTGTGACATCGCCCGTGCGGCGCTGCCGGGGCTCAGGGCACCGCAGGAGCTCTCTCCCCTCCAGGCCCCCACCGCGCTCCTCCCGAACAAGCCCTCATCTATTCGCGGCGGCAGTTGCTATTCCAGAGCATCCAACAATATGTGCCTGTGTGCCGGGGGAGGCAGGGAGCCGCTGCCAGCGCCGAGATCCGCACCGCGCTCATCCATCCGCCGCGAGCTGAGCCCCTCAGAGATGTGCGATCACGCAGAAATGTTGCAAAATTAAGAAAAAACAAGGGGGTGCGTTTCTAACTGGGATTGTCTTGCCGGTGGGAAGCAAATATCCGAGTGCGGAGCGCGGCGGGTCGGAGGAGCGAATGTCACACGAAGCATTTAGCGGTGAATTCATGAAGTCTCCTTGCTCAGCCCCGAGTGCCAGAGCTCCCAGCAGCACCGCACCGCCGCCGAGCCCCGCCGCGCTTACATAACCCCCCCGCCCGGCCGGGGCAGCACCGCGGGGGGCAGAGCCACAACCGGGGCATCGCCGGAGACAGGGCATCAGCGGGGACAGGGCATCCCCGGGGACAGGGCATCGCCACAACCGGGGCATCATCAGAACCGGGGCCTCACCGGGGACGGGGCATCACCAGAACCTGGGCATCACCGGGGACAGGGCATCGCCACAACCGGGGCATCAGCGGGGATGGGGCATGGCCAGAATCGCGGCATCGCCAGGGATGGGGCATCATCAGAACAGGGGATGGGGCATCACCAGAATCGGGGTAGCACCGGGGACCGGGTATTGCCGGGGCTGGGACATCGCTAGAACCGGGGCATGACTGGCACCGAAGCATTCCCACGGCCGGGGCATCACCGGCACCGGCCACACCGCGGCCGGGGCATCGGCAGAACCGTGGCATCACCGAGACCAACACCTCACC
>VZRM01005542.1:45823-132674 GCA_013397955.1 Grantiella picta
GGCAGCCGCAGCCCGGCGACGTCAAAGCTGCGTGGCTGCTGCCGCTGCGCGCCTTCCTCCGCCTCCTCCTCCTCCTCCTCCGCCGCCGCCCCCCGTGGCCCCGCGGCTCCGCCACCGCCGCCGGACGCGCAGGGCCGCGGGCGCTGCCAAGGCGGGATGCGCCGTGTGACCCGCGCCGCTCCGGGATGCGCGGAGCGCTGTGACCCGCGTGGAGCCGGGATGTGGGATCTGCCCGCTCTCTCCCGGGATGCGCGGAGCGCTGTGAGCCGCGCTGCCAAGCCGGGGTGCGCGGCGCGCCCAGCTCCGTCCCGGGATGCGCGGCGCGGTGCCGCTCTGTCCCTCTCTGTCCCGGGATGCGCGGCGCGGCGCGGTGCGGTGCGGTGCGGTGCGGACGGTGAGGGGCGCCCTGAGCCCGCGCTGCGCTCCCGGCCCGAGCGCTCCGTCCCGGGCTGTGCTCCCGAGGTGACTCCGATCCCGGTGTCGCCCATCCCACCCGCTCCTCTCTGCCGGGCTCTGAGGAATCCCCGGGCTCACCCCGCTGCATCCTCAGCCTCCTCTGGCTAAAAGCCCTGGGCTCGCTCAAGGCTGAGTGTCCCAGGGCACAGGGCTAAGGACAGTCACCAGCCTGGAGTGACAGAGGGGACACAGGGAGGTGACAAACCAGCTGCTCTGTGTGGCCGATGCAGCTCAGCACACCTCAGCCACGGGGATTTTATCTGCTCATTCCCCTTTGGGGATCTCAAGCACTGAGACCCCTCACTGGCTCCCAGCACCTTCCCAGGCTGCCTGGTGTCCCCACATTTTGGGCTCCCGTGGGATTTGTGCTGGTGAAGCTCTCTCCCCTCCAATTTCTCGGTCCAAACCAAGGATTTCTTGGGAAATGAAGGATTTCTTGGGAAATGACTGCCCCTGTGCTGTTCCCTTTCTCCTTGGTCCCTGCAAGGATTGCCCCAAACCCATGGACACCTTGGGCATTGTTAATTCAGCTTCCTCTGCCTGGATCAGTGACAGATTAGTGCTCCAGGCCAGGACGAAGTGACAGCGCTCTGGAAGGGACAATTGCGCTGTCAGGGTTTCTGGTGACCCCACAGGTCACTGTTAACGAGGCTTGGGCTCCTCCAGTGCTCTCCTGGGCACCTCTGCCAGGGGCTGAGCTCCTCCGGCGCCTCCAGGAGATGATCCAGTGCATTGCTCTGCTGTGATTCCATCCCCAAAGGGCTCAGAGCACCCAATCCATCCCCTGGAAATTCAGCAAGGAGCAGAATTCCGTTACAGCTGTGACTGTTCCCTATTCCCAGCCCGGGAAGAAGGTGGGAAGTGGAAGGAGGGATGGGTGCAGCCCTTCCTGTGCCATTCCCATGCCCACAGAGCTCAGGCTGGCACCCAGCACTGACCAGAGCCTGTTCCCAGCCTGAGGGTGGCACTGAGGTGGCCCCGTGGCTGTGCTGGCATACCCTGTCACCCTCCAGGGCCACACTGTCCTGTCCCATTCCCATTCCAGACACTCTCCCTGCCTCTGGCTGCATGCCATCGCCTTCACTGCTTGGGCTGCTACCTGAAGAGACTCCCAGGTTGCTGCTCTGGCTGCACCTGATGTTCCTTTTGCTCTGCTTTTCAATTCCAAGGAGAATTTGGGGACAACTCCAGAGGTTGCACTCCCAGTGTGACCTTCAGCTCATTCCCTTTAACCTCCAGCTGCCTTTTTGCTTCTCTCTACTTTCATTCCCTCCTGTGCCTTTTCCTTCTTTTCCCTCTTTTCCCCCTTTTATCCCTTTTCACCCCTCTTCCCCCTTTACTCCCTTCTCCCCCTTTTCCCCCTTTTCCTGCCCAACTGGCCCTCAAAGCAACATCTGGGCCACATCTGGGCTGTGCCCGTCTCAACCCAGACTTGCACCCGGAGCTCTGCTCCCTTCCCAGGGGTTTTTCCCCTCATTTTCCTTTCTTATTCCCACATCCAACAACCCCACAGCACAAACGTCGCCACGCTCCAAAAGCTTTTTGACCTCTTGAGGGTTTTCCTCCCCTGCAAATCCCCATCCACGGCAGGTTTTGGAGGAAAAGCTGGAATTCTTCCCATGGAAATGGTGGGAAAAGATCCATGTTCCTCATTGCCTGCTCTGTAGGTTGAACATCGATAACACATAAAGGGCTGGGCTTTTCTCTCCCTATTCCCTGCTTTTCCGTGGTTAAATCCAAGATCCTGGCAGCACAGCCAGATGTTATCTGATCCCGAAGGCTGGAATCATTAGCTGGCTGCTGCTCTCCCGTGGAACAACCCTTAGGAGGGATGTTGTTAGCGTGGTTGTTAGCACACCACTGACAGCATTCCTTGGAAGCTCAGCCTTCAGAGGGGAAAACAAGGAGCAAATCCCACTCTAAGAACACCTGGAATTGGGGAAAATAATTCCCAGTCTGAAGTTAAGCAGGTGCACAAATATCTGCAGGGTATTATCCCAAATTATTTCCATCTCGGGTGGAGTTTTTTTTTTAAGCAGTTGTTCTTAAAAGTTGAAATACTGCAGCTACTGCTGAGATCTGCTGCGGGATGTTCAGCTGCGATCCCAAACCCAGGAATCTCACCAGACAGGGAGGGGGAATTCAAATAAATCACCGAGTCAGAGGTGATTTTCCTGAATTCTGGACCTGGACTGGGAGGAAATCAGGAGTTTGGGATTCATCCATGCACTGGGGTGTCTTGGTCATGGGCAGAGCACTCCTAGCTCACAAAAAAAGTTGATTTTCACAAAATCCTGGGATTTTTTTGCTGCCCACCCTGCAAGCATCATGTCGTTCTTACTTTATATCAGGGGAAAATGCAAATACTTGTAGCAGAACCTGGGATATGGTTTGAATTGGTTCCTTTCTGCCATCCCTCACATCCCAAGGATGGTGCAGTGGGTGGGGCTGGAATGATTTGATCCATCGGAATATCAGGATTATAAAAACACCCTGAATCCCAAGGAATTCACCTGCAGCATTTTCCTATGGGATATAGTGGCAGTTTTATCCCTGACTGTGTTTTTCTCTGTTTTCAGGAATGAGGAACCATTGGAATTTCTCGGGATCCAGAGGATTGGGCAGTGGTGTGGAGCAAACAGAATAAACAAAATTAAAATAATAAACAGGTCAATAAAACAAACTCCGACCTCTATTGCAGATAAATAAGATCAAATCAATCAATCTGAATCAGTCTAACTCAAAAAAAAACCCCAAAATTCCAGGGTTTTAATGCTTCCCACATTCCAGCAGCCCTCTATTTCAGGAGCTCTTTGAGCAGCTTTTCCATTTTATCCAACACCAAACAGAAGCGAATTATTTTCTCTCTCCCTGTTGGGAGCAAGTGCACAAATAATTGAGATTTGACTGAAGGAGACCATTAAGCTCCATTAGGATCCTGAGTAATTGGCTGGTGTGGGTGAGTTCTGTGCTGCTGCAGTTCCTCCTTATTCCAGCTTCCGATAAAACCCAGGGAGAACTCAATGATTTCACTTGGTCTCCTAATTCTGATGGATCTGGGGTGTGTTTAGGTTGGGAAGAGATTATAAATAACGGGCAGAGCATCCTGGAGTGAGGTGGGGAAGCACTGGAAGAGGGAGGTGGTGAATTCCCCATTTATGGAAGTGTCCAAGGCCAGGACAAGGACAGGGCTTGGAGCAACCTGGGATAGTGGGAGATGTCCCAGGGGATGGAATAAAATGAGCTTTAAGGTCCTTCCCATCCCAAACCATTCCAGGATTCTCTAATCCTAATTTTTTTACGTCATTTTTACTTTTCCCTCAGATTTTTACCATTTCAACAGGCAGAGGAGCAAGCTAAGAGCCCAAACACGAAATCCTCTCCTTTAGGACAACACAGACTCTTCCCAATTTCTTCCCAGCCCCTGGATCTCAGTCCATCCCAACAAAATTTTTCCCTCTCCAGGGCAGATGCTGGAATTTCAAATCCCCACCAAAGGCCCATTTGAAGTGGCCCAGCTCCCCCAAAGACTCCAGCAGCATCTGCCTGCTGCTTTTTCCCTCTTTCCTGACGAGATGTGGTTTGCCCTGGAAATCGGAACAGCCTCATTTAACAACATTTCGGGCCAAACCTCGGAGGGATGGAGTTTTGGGATGAATCCTGGAGTGTGACGGAGCAGTTAGACACACCTGTTATCTCCAGTGGTGCAGATTCAATCTCGGAATTATTACAAATTACATCAAACCACCTCGTTTATATAATGTAATATCTACATTGTAGAATAATTACTATAGTTATTGTGATGTAATTAGTATAAATTCCATCAAACCACCTTGTTTATATTATATAATATCTATATATTTTGTAATAATGGTTATAATTATTGTGATGTAATTATTATCAATTCCATCAAACCACCTCATTCCAGCCCAGCTCTGTTCTCCATCATTAAGAGGATTCTTCTGGTGTCCAAATATTGTGTCCAAAAGGCTGGAATTAAGAGGAATCTTCCTGGTGTCCAAATATTTATGTGGATGAAGCCATTTGTGCTGCAGGGGGGATGGACACGGCTCTAAGGCCAGGTTTAATGTCAGGCTGTGCCTTAGGCTGGCTCTCCCTGTGGGATTTCCAAATTTTCTGGATTAAAAGCAGGATAATGTCAGCGAATGGTCTGTGGGATGCGTCCTGGATGGATTTGTGGTGTGAGTTATTGCTCTGGATCCAGGAACCCAAATACTGGGATTTCCAAGGAAAATCCAAGGAAAATAACGGAATGGTTGGGGTTGGAAGGGACCTGAAAGTCCATCCAGGGAGATCCATGTTTGTGTTTCTGGAGGGGTTAGAGGGGAGTTTGTCACCTCCACAGGTCCTTACAGCAGGGGACAGCCGGGGGGTCAGGCTGTGCTCCAGGGAACAGGGACAGCAGGAGAGGGAACAGCCTCAGGCTGGCCAGGGGAGGGGCAGGGTGGACAGCAGCAGGAATTTCTCCATGGAAAGGGTGATCCTTGCTGATTTTGGAAACCAGCCTGTGGGGTTGGCCGTGGGGTGACCACAAGGGACATTGATGTTCCATAGAATCATGGGAAGGTTTGGGTGGAAAGTGACTTTAAAGATCATTTAATTCCACCCCTTGCCATGGCAGGGACACCTCCCACTGTCCCAGGCTGCTCCAACCCCAATGTCCAACCTGGCCTTGGACACTGCCAGGGATCCAGGGGCAGCCACAGCTTCTCTGGGAATTCCACCCAAACAGGAATTCCTAATTCCCAATCTCCCATCTTATCCTACTCTCTTTTAGTTTAAAACATTCCTTCTTTTCCTATCACCCCACATCCACAGAAAATTCCCTCTCCATCTTTTTTACAGTTCCTGAAATGCCTCAATATCCTCAGAGACCACATCATGTCTGGAGGTGAATTATGGAACCACAGAATCCCAGACTGATTGGGCTGGATGGGACTTTCAGGAACACCTCATCCCAAACCCTGACTGGGAGGATAGAATTTTTCAGGGTTTGGCTCCTGCCCATGGTGCTGTTGTTGCCCCAGCAGGATGTGGATGTTCCAATTCCTGGTTTTTTGTGTTCCCACCCCAGCTCTGGCTGCAAAACTCACCCCTGTGGTGTCAAATAATCAAAATAATCCCATGCCCTGCTGTGCCAACACTGCCTGGCATGGGAACAACAAATCCCTGGAGAGGATGGGAAAAAAATGGGTCACATTTAATGAAGCAGTGACAAACAGGGCTGCTCAATCCATTGGCTGGCCACAACGATGGCAATGAAATTCGAAATTTCCATCCTGCAAATCATAAAAAAACACATTAAAAATGTGTTCCTTCCCAAAGATTGGCTGTTGGACACACGAGGAATGAATAAGGATAACTCCAGGATGGCTGACATTCCAAAAATAATGAGTGTCTTGTGCATTATCAGCAGAAAAAGTCAGGAAAAAAAGGGAATTCTTGCGGAGGTAAAGGGAAATATTAATCCGCGGCACTCCTGCTGCTGAAGTTGCCCCTGTTGCACTATGGAAATGAACCTTGGGAATTCTTTGGAATAACGCAATCAAAGCGAGTTTATTTCCCTGAATAAAGTGAAATCCCATTGGAGCCTCTCCACTCTCCTTCATCATGCAGGGGGAAGCAATTAAACGGTTCTGGGAGCTCCTCACCACAGCCACTCCGTCCTAAACCCAGGATGGATGTGATTAGCAGGAGATATTTCCACAGGCACGGAATGACTTTGGAGTCACACTGCTGGTCCTGAGCCAAGGGATTGAGCACCACCCGATCCTGCTTTGCTTTCCAACCCCAAATCCACGCAGGATTTGGTTCCCTTTCCAGAAAACCCCACTGTGATTAAGGATGAAAAGGAATATTTTAATTTTAAGCCAGTTTTGAGGGGAGTTGATGGAATGCTGGGCATTTCCTCCTAGACCACATAGGATGGAAGCTCTCGGGAAGGCGCTAAGGGATCAGTCTCACACTTCTCAGGAAGCTGGAGATAAATTAAATTTTCCCTGGGCACTGCAAGTGTCACTGATGATTCCTGGCCATGGACAGGGAGCTTAGAGGTGTCTGGGAAAAGTGTTAATGACATTTCAGCAGGGTGAATGCTGCGGAGCTGGATTAGGATTTGGAATATTCCCGACAGAGGTGGTGTCAGAATTGGTTCCCAGAAAATTATGAAATCACTGAAGTTGGAAAAGCTCTCCCAGCCCGTCGAGTCCCAGCTGTCCCCAGTGCCCACCTTGTCCCCACTGAGTGCCACATCCAGGACAAGGACAACCGAGGACAAAGACCCTCCCTGCCATCCTCCCCTGCGCTCTGAATCCAATCCTCCTTCCCCATCGACACCAACAAGAGGAATCTGAGACTAACACCCAGCGGGATTTGGGATCAGGTGCATTCCGAGGTGAAATCGATGGGAATGTCTCCTGGCTCTCAGGCAGGCCTGTAATTGTGTAATAAGCACCGAGTTTGCTGCAAAATCTGTCTCTTAATTCCCTCCCGTTTACGAGGCACTTCACACACCTGCCTAATAATTTGAACAATAATAGCTCACGGCAACGAGCGTTGCAGGTGAATTCCAGACATTAATTGCTCCTTTTCCATCTCTTTTCAGCCGAGATGTGTTTCTATTCCTGTTCCAGATGAGTCAGGCTTTTCCTTCTCCTCTTTAATGTCTCTTTTTCATCTGTGCAAGCTGAGCTCAAAAGGGGAATCTGTTTCAGTTCAGCTTGGATGAAAACAGCGTCAAGTTTATTTTCCCATATTTTTTTCCTTATTTTCCCAGTTTTCCAATGGGATGAACAGGAAGGATCAGCCCATGATGGGCATTCTCAGTGTGAAGGTGATTTTTAATTTCTCCAATTTTCCTGGAGAAACTGGGGAAGGAATTGGTGGTGGATGTGATGGAGAGCCAGGAATATGGAATTTCACGGAGCTAGTCCTGTAGAGAATCACCCAATGAATTAAAATATCAAATATTCCAGCGATCTCTTTGACATTCCGCTCAAATTCCTGCATTTTTGAGGGCAATGCATATTTGGCCACTTTATTAACAACCCATCAATTATTTATGTCGTTTCTGTATTATTCATAAAACAGAAAAATGAAGAAGGTTTCCCCACGGAAGTGCGCAAGCAGGAATAGAAAGAAGGAAAAAACCTCTCCCACACAATAATTATTTGAGGATAATTGTGGAATTTTAAAATCACATTTCAGATGGGTCAGCTCTTCACTCTGCAAGAGGTGGTTTGGATTGTTTTCACTTGGAACTGGGAGTTTCCACCCGGTTGTTGGGATGAAAGGGTTGAATTTAGGATTGGAGCGAGATTCCAGAGGGAAAGGGCTCGGAATTGGCTGTCCTGGTTTAATAATTCAGCTTTGCTGTTATTTGGGAATACCTTGAGCTCTTCTCAGATTTTACAGCCATCAGTGAGGTCAGAGAGGCACCACTGTGAGGTGGTTTGTGGGGCAGAGGTGCTCAGCCTCCTTCTCCAAACGAGCAGGAATTTGGGATTGACTCCGAAGAAGGTAAAGTCTGGAATTTGGGACAGACCCTGAGGAAGGTAAAGTCTGGAATCTGGGATCAATGCCAAAGAAGGTAAAGTCTCGAACCACAGCTGGGCCAAGAAAAATTCTGGGCCAAGAAATTTTCAAAGAAAATTCTTGGATTTTCCTGGGAATTCAAGAATTCCTCCAGGAAACCCAGCAAGGGATGAGTATCCCAGTGAGCATCGACAGCAATGAACTTGGAACATCACTTGTGGTGGTTTTTCCAAAATTTCTTTATCAAGGAACAAAGAAATTTGTGGATTCAAGGAGTCTCACTCATCCCACTCCCGTTGTTTGGGATTTACCTCTAAAACAATCTCTTTATCCCATAAATCTGACACCTGAGGGAGCCTTTTTGGAATATTCCCTGCCCAGGGAATGGAGGTGATTCTCCTGGAGCTGGGAACATCTCCAAGCTTGGATTCCTCACCTGAAACTGAGAGATCTTTCTTTATCCGGGGTGGGAGAACCTTCATTCCCAACAGATCCTCGGAAAAGGATAAAATGCTGAATTAATCCTAATCAATCCCTGTTGTTCATTCCTTGAGGCGCAAACCTGAGTCTGAGGCTAAGATTGGACCTGGGCTCCGCAGGGAGTTTGGAAAATGCTCTCAGGGTGGGATTGATGGGATTGTGCAGGGATGGGAGTTGGATTCTGATCCTTGGGAATCCCTTCCCGCTCTGGATATTCCATGATTTTAAGCAAAAATTCCACTCTGAGCCTCATGACTCAGTGGGAGGGTTTCCCTTTCCCATTTGCAAATTTTGCCTCCGTGGAAATAATTCCAAAATAATTTCCAACCTGATCTTATTTTGTGTTTGATCCACGTCATGAATAGAAAGGTCATTTTGCCATCCAACTTTGAGTCACATTTGTATAAATTCATATTAAACCCATTTTTGATAATAATTTTACTGGTGATTCTTTGAGGGACCCTAAATCGCTCATTTGGGATGAATTTTAAAGTCAGCAGGAGCCTAAATCAGGATCTGATGCAGATGGATGAAAAAAAATAAGATTTTGTGGATAATACGAGGTTTTTAGTGCTGTTTGTGGGATGTTGTGGATGAAGAAAAAATACTCTGGGAATGGTTTTCCCTATAAAAACAAGCTTGGAATGGACCTTGGAATCCATATGGGAGTTGACATCTTCAACAGGATGGAAAAGTAATTCCCACAGAGCTGAATGCTCTCATTGCCACCTAAAAATGAATGCAAGCAAAACCTCAAATCACTCCAACCTCCTTTGCCTGGAAAATCAGATAAAATAAAGGAATGAAAATAAATATAAGGATAAAACAGGGAAAGAGGGATTGAAGGACAGGCTGACTTAGCCATGGGATAGTTCTGCCTCGCCTGGCTTTGATGGAAAGGATAATAAAGGATTTTCTCCAAAGCTTGGGCAGGTAAATAATTGTGTTTGACTGCATACCCCACTCAGGAATTCCCTGGTGTGGCTCACGGTGGAGGTTGGGATTTGCTTTTTGCCTTTAATTATCCAAATATTATAAGAGGAGGTTGTTCTCTTCTGGCCCAAGAGAAGCTCCCAACATTAAATAATTTACCCAGAGCTGCACCTTTGCTTGGCCTCAGGCAGCTCCATCCTGGATTAAAACACGGGAAGAATTGGAAAACACGGGAAGAATTGGAAAACAGGTTCTGTGTTTAATGAACACCACCCAGAATTTGCTTTCCAGTCACAATTTAAAAGGAATCAGAAGGATTTAACCCTGGATGGGGTTGTGAAAACAGAGACTTCGTGTCTTTAGTGTTCTCCACCAGATAAATCCCATAGGGAAGTGGTCAGGATTTGTAGGAATTGTGCCAACAAGGAGATATATTTGGGATAAAGGGATCCAGGTGCTTCTCTGGGCATCCTGAGGCTTCCCCACCTTCCCAGCCAGGAATTCCTTCCTAAAATATTCCCACCAGGAGATAAAAAAACCCCACAAACAGCTGGGTAAAGCCACGGATTTCCTTGGAATTACAGGAACCCCAAGGATACTGGGAATGAGCAGAGAATTCCCAACAAGGAATGTCTGGAAAGGCTAATTTTTATACTCAGAATGGATAAAAGGAAAATGAGTGTCCAACAGGTGATGTTGGTGTGCACATTAAAAGAAATAAATAGGATGAAAAATAGAGATAACTGAGAAAACCCAAATGTTGGGTGGATTTCCCTTTGTTTTCCATAAGGAGAAGGAATCCAGGAGTCTGAACCCTCCATCCTTGAGAAATGGAAGTGATCCAGGAAAAGCTGCAAAAATAGGAGAGGCAAAAACACCTCCAAGTGCTGCGTGTGGAGAAGCTGCGTTTTAATTTTGCTGCATTTTAATTTTGCAGCATTTTTCACTACTTTTGGTAACGAAAAAAACCCCAAGAGAAAATGCCACTGCCGAGATCGTGGTGGGTTTAAAATATCAAAAAAAAAAAAAAAAAACAAAAAACACTGGGAAGGGCTGGGAAGCTCAAAAATTGGCTTTTTAATTCAATATTCTGCTCAGCCTCCAAATTCTTTCTGAAGGAAAGAGTAATTAAGGCTAGGGGAGCAAAGGGTAGACAAGGATAGCAAAGGATAATTTCCATCCTGGTTTTATCTCGGATAAATTACGCCGCAGACATCGCACACCTTTTTATCTCTCCGATACGAAACCAGGTGCCCAGATAAGGGCAATGTAGCAGAGCCGAGTTATCTCACTTAAGGAGAGCGTTTGACTTTGTTCCTCGCGGGGAATTATTCCTAGAGGGTGGGGATTCATCCCTGGATTTCCAGCTGCTCTGGGAGGTGTCTGTGTGTGCTGAGCAGGAATTTCATGGGGTGGAGAGAGGGGATTGCTCTGCCTCTGACAGGTCCTATTTAATATGGGAATTAAGCAGAGAAAGAGCTCCAGAGCAGAAATTTGGGATATAACAGGTGCTCATCCTGAGGAATTTGGCTCCAGAGAATCCCAGATTTTTTTGGGTTGGAAGGGACCTTAAATCCCATCCTCTTTCAAGGACAGGGACACCTTCAACTATCCCAGGTTGCTCCGAACTTCATCCAACTTGGCTTTGGACATTTACATGTGTCCTGGCTCATCCAGATTTTTGGATGGACTCCTCCCTCTGCCAGGTGGGACATGGAAATGCTGAATTCATCCTTGATGGATTTATTTCATATTTCCCAACCCCCAAGTGAAGGAACTTCACCGTGATTTTGCCATCAGTGATATTTGACCAGAAATTAAATTCATGGAATTTGAGCTTAATTTAGGTTGGAAGTGACTTCTGGAATTTTTTGGGCCCAACCTGCTTCCCAAAGCAGTGCAAAGCTAAATGAGGCGACCCAGAGTTCAGGTTGGTTTATTTCTGGATATCTCTGAGCATAAAGATTCCTTCTCACAGTCAGGACAAATTCACACGTTTCTCCTTCTAGGAACTTTTCCTCCTTCATCTGTTTGCACAGTTTTCCCAGGGAGCCAAGGCTTTATTCACACCCTCCAAACTCTTTTAATCTTCAAACAAAAACCCCAAAACCACTGGGAATGGGAAATCAGAGCTGGATCAACCAGGGTGAGGCTTGGGAGAGAAAAAGGACAATCCAAAGGATCATTTCCAGCCCTGGGAATTATTTATCTGGGAAGGAATCAGAATTCTGGGTCTTGGGGATTTGGGGAGGAAGTGGAAGTTTCACACCCAGAAAATTGAGTCAAACCTCCCATGGCCACAGGTGAAGGTGGTGTAAGAGCCTGGATTTAACAACAAACAACAACAACAACAACAACAATAATAATAATAATAATCCTTCAGGAATGGGCTGCTCCAGCCTGGATCCCCTGGAGGGGCATAAATCCTACCAGCAAGCCGGGACTCCTCTCTCCATGGTCCTGCCAGGACCGTGCTCCAGGGTGAGCTCCTCTCTCAATGGTCCTGCCATGACCTTGGTCCAGGACAGGCTTCTCTCTCCATGTTCCTGCCAGGACCCTGCTCCAGGATGGCCTCCTATCTCCATGCCCCTGACAGGACCTTACTCCAGGGTGGGCTACTCTCTCCATGGTCCTGCCGGGACTCTGCTGCAGGGTGAGCTCCTCTCTCCATGACCCTGCCAGGACCTTGCTCCAGGATGGGCTTCTCTCTCAATAGTCCTGCTCCAATATGAGCTCCTCTCTCCATGTCCCTGCCAGGACCTCGCTCCAGGATGAGTTCCTCTCTCCATGGTTCTGCCAGGATTCTGCCGCAGGATAAGCTCCTCTGTCCATGGTCCTGCTCCAGGACGGTGTCCTCTCTCCATGATCCTGCCA
The DNA here is from genome assembly GCA_013397955.1 of Grantiella picta. Taxonomy (NCBI): domain Eukaryota; kingdom Metazoa; phylum Chordata; class Aves; order Passeriformes; family Meliphagidae; genus Grantiella; species Grantiella picta. The sequence goes on from VZRM01005542.1 coordinate 58,121, forward strand.
GGACCTTGCTCCAGGACGGGCTCTACTCTCCATGGTCCTGCCAGGACCTTGCTCTCCAGGTGGTTGGGGTTGAGGGAACACTTCACCCTTTGGGCTCCTCGTTTGGGAAGGAACAACGCTGCATCCATGAATAATGATCCATGTCAAACAATTCCAGTGGGTATAAACTGGAATTTGGGAAAGGCTGGAACTGGGAAAGGAGGATCTTTAAAGCATTTCTAGGGACCTGAAGCTGCCACTGATGGAAGGTTTTTGTGTTTTGTCTATTTTTGTCACTGATGGTGATGATTTAGGAACTTGGTGGAAATACTGGCTCCCATTTTTACACCAGGAATTCTCTCAGGGAGCTCTTCTCAGCAAATCCTGTCAGAATCATGTCTTTCCCTGGATTATCCCCCTCTGGAAGTGAGCACAGACTGTTATTGCCACTCAGAAACCTTCCCTGTGTGTGGCCATGGATGAGGGAGCTCAGAGACACCATCCAGAAATGAAGCTTCTGTGAAATCTGAAATGATTTTCTGCTCTGCTGGCATCCTTTGGAATAAAGATGGAGTGAATGGTGAGTGAATGAAGCTTTTACAGTCACCACCCCAGACCTATTTTAGAAAATTCTTATTTTACAGTTTAAACCTCACAGCAGCACAAACCAATAACCTTGGATCGGTCAGATGGAGAAACCACTTAAAATGAATGCATGTGGCACAGCCCAGGGAATTCCTGGTATTTGTGGGATCAGCAATGCTCCTGCCCGGTGAGGTCCAGGGCTGGGCTCTGCTCCCTGGGCAGCTTCAGACCATCCATGTCCAGTTAACCCAGCTCTGGCTTAATATCCAAGATTCTGCAAAATCCAAGTGGAGTTTCAGCTGCTGGGATGAGGATGGACTGCGTGGAAATGTCTGCAGACTGTGTCAGCATCACTCCAGCCCATGGAATCCTGGAATCCTGGAACGGTTTGGGATGGAAGGGACCTTAAATCCCATCCCAACCTCCCACTGCCCCAGGCTGCTCCAACCCCAATGCCCAGCCTGGCCTTGGACACTGCCAGGGATCCAGGGGCACCACAGCTTCTCTGGGAATTCCAGCCCAGCCAGGAATTCCTAATTCCCAATCTCCCATCTCTCCCTGCCCTCTGGCAGTGGGAAGCCATTCCCTGTTTCCTGTCACTATCCACATAAAATTTCCCTCTCCCTCCTTTTCAGAAGTCGGGGTCAGGCTGTGCTCCAGGGAACAGGGACAGCAGGAGAGGGAACAGCCTCAGGCTGGGCAGGGGAGGTTTGGATTGGACATAGCAGGAATTTCTCCATGGAAAGGGTGCTCAGGCACTGGAAGGAGCTGCCCAGGGAGGTTTTGGAGATCCCATCCCACCCAAGCTGGTGGCAGAACCTGAGAGAAGATGCCAAGGAATCCTTCCTCACTCAGGACTTCCAGGTGCACTCAGGGATGGAGATCAAACCTTCATTTTCAAACACAAATCCCATCAGCACTTGAAATGTCCCATGCAGGACACAAATCTCCTGGACCTTCCCCCCAAATCTCATTCTTCTTTCATGCCCCTGCTCCTTTTTTTCCCCATTTTTCCTACACTTCCTGCTTATTAATGATCAGAGGACTGATTTTATTTGCTTGTGACTCCAGAAATTTTCAATTATCCGGCACGATTGGCTGCACGTGGAGAATAATGTAACATATGCTAAGTGTATGCATGACCTATTTAAAGGGATGGATAATTTTCCTGGTAAAACTCTTTTTAATGGGACGTGGCTGCCACACTTCAGCGAGTGGAAAATTGGGATTTTAAGGAATGTTACCGCTTCTGTGGAGAGAGGAGCAAGGCAAAACCAGGAGCCAGGTGTTTATCTGAAAATGAAGTTCGTTCTTTGGAATCCAGAGGTTGTGGGAATAACCTGGAATGCTGGAGGTTAAAAGGATCAGCAACCTGGCCAAGACCCTTAGGAATTTTGCCAGTTTGGAGGCATTTAAGCAGGAGCTGAGATAGTCAGGAAATTTGTTGTTCTGACCTTGAGTATTGCTGAAATCCAAGGGAAACACCCAGGAGTTCAAATATTCAGCAAAACTTTTGCGTTGTTCTTATCCATCGCTGAAATCCACGAAAAATCCTCATGTTTTGCTTCCTTCAAAGCTCGAATTCCTCAAAGGCATTGCAGGTTTTTATTTTAAAATATTTACTGTATTATTTAAAATTCCTCTTTTCTAAAGCTGTTAAAAATGGGCTATTTTGGGGATCAGAGGTCACAAAGTAAAAATCATCACATGAGCTGAGCTGCCCCATGGGAGGGGCAGGGGGGGGTTTGGTTGTCTCCCTTCCCCAAAATTCCCACCTGAAGCTCCTGCTAAATCCAGAGTTCCTGCCATCAGATCCAAACTGGATTTCAGGCCTTCAAGTGGTGTCAGAACCGTTGAAAATCCAAGTGGATAATGACATTTCTTGAGAAAAATTCCACCTCATTTCAAGGGGTTAAAATGCTGCTGGAGACTGGGACAAACTGGTATTCCAAATTACCCCTGTCGGGGACATGTCCGACCTGAAAATGTGGAATATTCCCTTTCGGAAATGTGGAACATTCCCTTTTGGATGGGTGAGTGAAAGCGCTGAGATCATTCAAACACCGAGATAAATCCTAAAGTAGCTCCACAGGGAGCTTTGGGATTGGGAATCCTGCAGGGTTATAAACCTGGATGTTCTCAGCCCATCCTGCTGATTTGGGAATTCTTTGGACACAAAGGGACCAAATCTGGATGGGCTGCATCGAAAAAATAAAGGGTACCTGTGGATGAGAGTCAGGCAGACCGGAAATTTTTTTTCCATCATGCTGATTTTCTTCAGAAAATAAAATTGACATTATTTTTTCCCCCTTGTCTGAAGCACAGAATTTGAGTTCCTTTGGCTCAGCTGGAGGTTTACCAAGGAGAGAAGGATTCTGTGGAAAAGCCAATGGGAGAAAGGGATTCTTGCCAGGATTTACAAGTCCAGAAGGAGAGTTCTGGACACACAGAGAATTCGCAGCTCCAGGGGGAGGCTGGAATAATTAATGGAGCAGAAATTCATCAGAAGTCCCTGGCTAGGACACCTCTTGTGCAATTCCTGAGCTGCAAATCCTGGAGAACCCAAGAATAACATGGATTTTCCTTGTTAATTAATCCACGAGCACTGGATTAGCCGGAACTTTGATCTGGGAATGCAGCTGATATTCCCAGGGCGATGGAATATCAGCAGCTGTGGCTCCCTCATCCCTGGAATGTCCCAGGTCAGGCTGGATGGAGCTTGGAGCAAACTGGTGATAGAAAACGTGTGCTCTGTTGTCTTCCCAAACAATTCCATGGGAGAGGGGATGGATTATCCCAGGGAATACCATCCTGGGATTTCTTGCTGAAAGGTCCATGAGATAGATGAGTTCACCACAGCTCAGGGTTCCTCATCCTGTCCCAAAATCTGGTTCTTCCTGGCTGTAGACAGTTTTCCCATGGAAAGAACAGTTTGGGTTTGATTTATTTAAGTACAAAATTGGAGTGGTGAACTCCAGGACTCTCTCCAGGCTGGCTGCAGGAAAAGCAGGGAATGTTTGCTCTTCTAAAAGAGGGAAGATTTGTATTTCTCTCACACTGGATAAATCTCCACCATTAATTCCCAATTCCTTCCCTAAAGCACCAAGTTATCTTTAAACCCAACAAGAGAATCGCTGTCGTGGGATATTTCATTCCTGCCAATAAAACAACTGTAACTGGAGCGGTTTCTTTGTGTGGGCTTTGATTTCCCTTTGCAGGGTGAAGGTTTGTGCTCTGGGAACAGATTGCTCCAATTTCCTTCTCCACGTGGGAAACATTCCACAGGCAGAGCATGAAGGACTTGGCTTTCCCATGGATGTAATGGATGTGCTCTGGATTTTGCTTCAGCTCAGATTCCGGGGAGAACAAGAGGATTTTCATTTTCTGTGCCTCTTGACAGAGATATTTTCATTCAGCCTTTAAGAGAAACGTTTGCTGTCAGGTACAGGGGAGCATTCGGTGGAATCCCAAAATTCGGGATGGAAAAGCTCATCTCATTCCCACCTTCCACTATCCCAGGATGCTACAAGCCCTGTCCAGCCTGGCCTTGGACACTCCCAGCAAATTGTGGTTTATTTTAAATATTTTTTTACTTTCTAGGACACCTGGGAAGGATCTGGAACTCTACACTAAAGGACACAGCACTGCTGATAATGCCAACTTCAATGCCTTTTCCAGGCGAAATATTTTGGAATGCAATCTGTTTAATTCTCTGGGACCTTTGGGACAAAACACCACAGTGGCTGAGCAACTCTTCATCCGGAAATCGGCTGAAATAGACTTTTTCCCCAACATTTTGTGTTCATCCTCCGTGAGAATCAGTCTAATCAGGGAAAATAAGAATTTAAAAGGATTTTCAGGTTGCTCTGTCAGCACTGAGTCGCTTCCAGAGCCAGCAGTGCCTGGATTCAGTGATGTGTCCTAGGAAATCACCCTCTCCTTAAAGATGGACTATCCTCAGTTGAAACTCACGAGGATCATTGAGTCCAGCTCCTGAAAGGACAGCTCCAAAAATCCCTAAATTTGTTTTTTCCTTCTTTTTTTCTCCTCCCTCTGTCCTGCTGATAAGGACAGCCATAGAGTGGCTGCATCCACCCAACCTCACTCCATCCTAATTCCCAGGATTGTGCCAAGAGTATCAAGGTCTGATTTTCCACAATTACGTTGGAATCATGAAATCTTAGAATCATTAAGGCTGGAATCATGAAATCTTAGAATCATTAAGGCTGGAAAAGACCTGGCAGTGTCCAAGGCCAGGTTGGACAGGACTTGGAGCAGCCTGGGACAGTGGAAGGTGTCCCATGAGAAGGGGTGGGATGAGATGGGATTTAAGGTCCTTTCCAATCAAGTCACCCCAGGCTGAACAATCCCAATTATCTCAGAATTCCCAAGCATCATCCATTCCAACCCCTGGCCCTTAACAGGACATCCCAACAATCCCACCCTGTGCATCCCTGGGAGTGTTGTCCAAACTCTCCTCACTCTGCAGCTGAGAATTCCAACTTATTTGGTGGTGTGGAAAAAAAATCAGGAATCGCTGACACTTCTTCTCCTGCTCGTAAACATGGAAGTTGTAATGAAGCCATGAAAATTGTAGGGATGATATGTGGGGAGGATGGAATCAGATAAAATGGGAATTCCATTAAGTTTCCAAATGAGGGATGAGCCTGGTGAGGAAAATCAACATATCACGGACTGAGGTGTTTTAAAAGGCCAGACAGGCATAAATAACATTTTATTTCCATCCTCACGAATCTCTGGAGGGGGAAACATCTTCCACTGAAGTCAGGAGGTGAAGGGAAAGGAAGGGGAGAGTTCTGATTAAATTGATTGATTTAATTAATTAATTAATTCGCAGTGAAATGAGTGCTGAGTCCCAAGGACTGTGCTGAAGACCCACTCACGTCCTTTGGGAGGAAACCACTGGATGGGGTTTTTCTGGAAAATTGGGATTTTTCTGGAAGGCACCATCTGTGATGGGACTTACTGGTGAGCTGCCCATTAACCTGCTGGGATTGAGAGATTTCTCCAAGAGGATTTTAAGGGACTTTTAAAAGCTGGGATGATGTCAGGAACAGCTTGAGTTTTCATTCCTTCATTTTTGCCCTTTCTCAGTGTAACTGCAATTCCAGTTTCTTACTCCCGGACTTTATCCTTTCGCGTCACAGGAAAATGACGTGTGTGGCTTTCCTTTGAAATTTTGGAGTGCCGAAAATTGATTTATAGATTCGTGGAACTGGGGAATGGTTTGGGTTGGAAGGACCTCAAAGTTCGTTCAGTTCCACTGCCCCAGGCTGCTCCAAGCCCCAGTGTCCAGCCTGGCCTTGGACACTTCAGGGATGGCAACTCTGCAACCTCTCTGGGCAGAATAAGGAAAGAAATCTTCCTCTCCAACCTTCCAGCACCTCTTTGGATGGAGCTAAAGCAGTTCAAAGCTCCCTTCCAACCCAAATCATCCCATGGTTCTTGGGTTTTCCTTCAGCCAATGAGCAGGACTTGGGGGGCAATTCCCAAATTTTAGGAGGAGCCAAACACTTCATTGTGATCCCTGCTGATCACGATGCCATGGAAATAGGTTGGCTACAAGCCTAGGTTTTGGCCAGAGGAGGAAAAAACCTTTCTGGAGAGGTGGGGACAATGGAATTTTTGAGTTTTGAGGTGCTGGCCAAGAAGAGAGAGAAGGATGGAAAGGGGATAAGCTGAGCTTGCTGCTCCTGAGAGAAGAAGGGAAACAATTGTGGAGAAGAACCAAACCATGGACACCGAAGCTGTGGGAAATAACTGGAGAGAGGAACCACACCATAGACACCAAGCTGTGAGAAATAATTGGGGAGAGGAGGAAAACCATGGACACCAAACCATGGAAAACAATTGTGGAGAGGAACCAAACCATGGACACCAAAGCTGTGGGAAATAGTTGAGGAGAGGAAGTAAATCATAGACACTGAAGCCATGGGAGACAACTGTGGAGAGGAGACAAACAGTGGACTCCAAAGCCATGGGTGGAGCAGTAAATTCTGCAAGGTGCTGTGAGAGATATTTGGGGATGTGTGAGAAAATATCTGGGAGCTCAGGATAAGGAGATGATGGAATTTGAAGTGGGAAGATGAATTTGATTGCATCCACAGCATTCTGTGAGCAGCAAGATCCAGGTCAGAGCATGAGGACTTTTGGTGACCAGAGGCAGGAGCAGATAAATAGGGACAAAACGACATGTTTCTCAGATTTGGCTGAGCTGGAACATCCCAAATTTTTCGCCTGGGAACCTCATGGAATTCAAGCAGCCAGTTAGCAGCAGCTCTGCAGCAGAGACTGACAAGCTTTTCAATAAACAAGTGATCCATGCCGAGCATGAAGTCAAAGGCAAAACCACTTCACTCCCAAGAAAAGGTCTCCAGGCAGTGCCCCAGCAAGGCAGGAATTCCCAAGTTTTGCATTAATTGGATTTTTAATGGGTTTCCAAACCGCCTGGATGTGTGAGGCACTCAATAATTACAGCAGATTACGGTGACACTTTGAAAAATGGGTGGAATGAGAACATGAATGAAGCAAACCTTGCTCTGGCCTAATTACAGATAAACAACAGATAATGTGGATTGGATAATCCTCTGGAATAAATAAACAGGAGGATCAGGCTCCACAGACACCATTTTTCATGCTGGTAAATCACCTTTAAATTGGGACTTTCAAACACAACGACAGCAGCGGCCACAGATTGCCCAGCACTGCCCACAGCTGAAGGAGCAAATCCGCCGTAATTCATTTTTACCACGTTATTCCCAGGAATTTCAGATTTATTTGCCTTCCTTCCATGGGTTTTTCATGGGGAAAATGCAGCGTTTCCCTTCCTCAGGACGGAATAAATAAATATGTAAACAGAAATATCTAGACAGTGGTGTCATGTAGGACGCCGAGGGCTCTTGTGAGGATAAAACGAGTAAATCCTGCAAAAAATGCGGAAAATATTTACACAAAACCGGGGTTAGACGTGGAAGTGCTCCGATTGTATCCCCACACATCCCTAATTGCTCATTATGCTCGCAATTACATGATTTTAATGTGCTCTCAGCCTAATTACAGCGGCAAATCAGGGGGCATAATTGCCCATGCAAATGTGCCATGCCTGGCTTTTGATCCCTTTTCTTCTCCAAGGTGTTCGGAGTGCCAGGAAATAGAGGAAGGTCATGGAATCCTGGAATTCCAGGATGGTTTGGGTGGGAAGAGATCATCTCATTCCATCCCCTGCTGTGGGTTCTGCTATCCCAGGTTGCTCCAAGGCTCATCCAGAGGGATAAAGGGGATGATTTTTACCTTTTCTTTGGGAGAATTTCAGATGTCAGTAAGGAGCTGTTAAATATTGGGAAAAGCTGCTCCAGCTCTTTTTTTTGAGGTGTCCAAGGAACACCTGGATGTGGCACTTGGTGACAAGGTGGGCATTGGCCACAGCTTGGACTCGATGACATTGAAGGTCTTCCCAACCTAAATAATTCCCTGATTCTGCCTGAAACCAAACCCTGGGGTGTCTGAAGGTGGTGCAAAATTCCTCTGATGGAATGATTTTCCCAAATCCCTGTTTATTTCCTGCACCTGCTTTCCTATTTCAATTTTTTTTTTAATCCTTTCTTTCTCTTTTGTTTCACCTCTGCTCAGAATCGTTCCTCTCCCTCCTCCTGACAGCTGAATTCCAATCCTCCCTCCTGACCTTTCTAAGTCCTCCCGTCTAAAGGTTCCCTTGATTCCGTTGTGCGTCCCAGAATAGCAATTTTCCGGATTAAACCCGGGTTACTGGGTGAGTCATTTTGTTTATTTGTCGCTTTATTCTGCTCTCCCAAATCCAGGGATGAAAAGGGAGGATGAGCAGATTATAATGCCGGATATTTTTATTCCTAGAAGGAGATTATAATGCACATTTCCTGGGGCTGAGGGAGATTCACTGATGGAATTCATTCCAGTGGGTTTTTCCTGGGTGTGTTGACAAAACCTCCCCTTCCCACTGCATGAGGAGTTTCTTCCCAGCTCTGGATGTCAGGGAGTTTGGGATGTGAATATTGGGATCTCATTCTATGGATTTGGTCAGGTTTGGGAAGTGGGACAACAATAATATATAAAATTTGGGGGAAAAAACGCCAAGGAAATGTGAGAGCAGGAATAGTGACTCTCCATCCAAGTTCACCCAGTCAAACGTAGGGAATATCCTTAATCCCTCCTGGAAAAGCTCAGTTAAATTGATATCCTTGGGAGTAGAGGGGGGGGAAAGAGCACCAAAATAATCCCATTTTTCTCCATTTGGGGGGAATTGTGGGACACATCTCATCCACCCTTCCCAGCCAGCGGAACCTGGAGCTTGGCTTTTCCCAACAAAAAGGCCAGGAGTGACTTTCTGCATTTTAATGACTCCTGGTGCACTCGGATACAATTCCTAAGGAAAGGAAATAAATGGAATAAATTCCATAAACCCCAACACCACCCCTTTGCTTTTCCTCATTCCAGCTGCTGCGGGAGAAATGACAATTCCACACTTCCCTATTGGAAAGCCTTGTTGTGCTTTGGGAATCTGTTGTCAGCCAGGGATTTTGCAGCCGAGCAACCAAAACTAAAGGGAATATTTGATCCAACTTTCCCAGCCCTGGTTACACCTTGGGAGCAGCCAAAAATGTGTTGTGGCCCTTCAGAAAGGACAAAGGTTGACATTTCAACATTCCTTTGCATGTTTCCCTCACTTCCCACTGCATGAGGAGTTCTGCATGTCAGGGAGTTTGGGATGTGAATATTGGGATCTCATTCTATGGATTTGGTCAGGTTTGGGAGGAGGGACAACAATAATATTGGTGTGCCACGTCTGGACAACCCTTTCCAGGAAGGAATTTTCCTGAATATCCAACCTAAACCTCCCCTGCCCAGCCTGAGGCTGTTCCCTCTCCTGCTGTCCCTGTTCCCTGGAGCACAGCCTGACCCCCCGGCTGTCCCCTCCTGTCATGGAATTTTGGAAAATTTCCATCATTTCCACCTGATTGAACGGTTTATTCCTCAGCTTTTGTTCCTCAGTCCCTGGGCAGTGGGGACTTGTCCAAGCTGCTGGGATTTCTTATCCACAACACTAAAAACCCTAACAAGTTGTTGGTGACCTTTGCAGGGAAATATTGGTGGACAGAACAATACAGTTTTACCTGGATAAGGGAATTCCCACTGGGCAGGAATGAGGATCAGAGCATTTGGTGAATCACGGAATAGTTTAGGATCTGATAGCCCATCCAGTGCCACCCCCAGGGACATCTCCCACTGTCCCAGGTTGTTCCAAAACTCAATGTCCAACCTGCCCTTGGACAATTCCAGGGAATGCCACTTAAAATTCCAGCTGGAGCAGAGTTGATTTCCTTGCTCTTTTAAATGATGCTCCAGCCGGATCAAGTGGAGATTCCAGAGCCTGAGCTCCTCCTGGGACAGGAGGATTTCCTGGGACGAGGCTGCCTGTCAGGTTCCTTGAAAATCTCTAATTCTTGGATTTATCCCCACATTTCCCTGCACAACACATCCCATGTCCCTGGCTGGTTGCAGACAGCCTCAGCCTTCACCCTGGGCTGGATTTTAGCCTCAGGAGCAGCGGAATTTTCCCATCCACAGCTGGAAAAGTCCCAGACTGTTTGCTGATCACATTGAGCTGTATTTTCTCCCCCATTCCTGGCAGGAAAAATCAACCCCACCTGCCCTGCAGGTGCTCAAATAAAGGAGTAAAAAAGCTGCATCATGGATGTATTACCCAGGAAATCTTATTTAAATCCATTTATTCACTACATTGGAATTCTTATTTAAATCTATGTATTCACTACATTGGGAATCTTATTTAAATCCGTTTATTCACTGCATTTAAATACAAGGGAGAGCAAGGAAAATAAAATCAATTGGCATCATAAATACAGTGGTTTTGTCATGTTTTCTGCACATCAAATATTTGTTTTCCCACAGAGCTTCCCGGGAATCTTGCTGTGAGCTGCCAGGGAATTGCCAGCAATTATTTCCCTGGTATTTGCCTAAATAGCCCTGAGGTTTAATATTGTTTGATACCTTCTGAGATGCTCTGGGAAGGCAGAACTCAGCTCTGTGCTTCTGCCCAGAGAGGAATTTTTATTCCAGAAGATTGGGAAGTAATTCCACATCCCTCACTCAATCCTGTCAAAAATGGAAGCATTCAGGAACAGACCCTTTCCAGCAGCCTCTTTGTCCATAATAGGGGAAGTTTTCAGGTGGGACAGCGTGAAAGGTGTGAAAAGATCTGGGAAAAAAAAAATATGGAAAAACCACTTGTGGGACATTTATCCGTCAATATCCTACAAGAGATTCCTTTCCTTTCCTTTCCTTTCCTTTCCTTTCCTTTCCTTTCCTTTCCTTTCCTTTCCTTTCCTTTCCTTTCCTTTCCTTTCCTTTCCTTTCCTTTCCTTTCCTTTCCTTTCTTTTCTTTTCTTTTCTTCTCTTTCCTCTTTTTTCTCCNTTTCCTTTCCTTTCCTTTCCTTTCCTTTCCTTTCCTTTCCTTTCCTTTCCTTTCCTTTCCTTTCCTTTCCTTTCCTTTCCTTTCCTTTCCTTTCCTTTCCTTTCCTTTCCTTTCCTTTCCTTTCCTTTCCTTTCTTTTCTTTTCTTTTCTTCTTCTCCCTCTTGATCCTTCTGGCCCATGGATCTGATAAATCCATTCCCACATTGCTGCTTGCAGAGATCTCAACTTGCTTTGGGACCTCTGGAATTTTTCCTGCATTGTTTGCAGATCCTGGGGGACACAGGATTGACCTGTGCCTGAAGGGACACCTGGAAAAACCCAAATTGTGGGATTGGGGGAATTTCTTGGTTTGGCCTTTGCAGATGGAGAGGCTGGGAGANAATCCTTCTGGAATTCTGTACAATGGATCTCTTTTTTTTCTCCATACTATTCCTTTCTAGTATGAATAAAATCATTATTCCTCCCTAATACATCTTATTAATATAAATATATATAAATAGCTGCTTTTAAATTATTTTGAACTGATTTTTTAATTTAGACGTTGGGTAATTAAACAGATTATTTAAGATCTGGTGGCAATTCACCTACAGGGAAGTGAACAACAGCTGTGGGCAGTGAATGACCTGAACACACTCACTGGATTATTAATTATATTTAAACAATAATAACTTAATTTTATTATCGTGTACATATTTAAAAATATGTCTTTATTTGTCATTGAACAGAAGGAATTTCTGCCCCAACAACCACAACCTGCACATATTAATGATTTGGAGTATAACATAAAAAAAACTACACAAGCCCAGCTTTGTTTGCTGACCTGAGGTTTCCACTTCGGCAATAAATTCCAGCCAATCCAGAGTGCAAATATTTCTTGCTGTCCTAAGAGCCACGAGCAGAGCTTCAGTCAACAAAAGATGAGAACTCTGCTGCCTGGATGTGCTTTAGGATCACAAAAGATGATTTATCGTGCAAGGAAAGAGAAAAACAATGTCTGGGAGGGCGAAATTCTGGGAAGTGCTGTCACTCAGGATTGTCCCACCTGGAATAACGCCTGTCCTGGGAGATGGAGCCTTTGGAATTCCAGATTATTGGTATTTGGTGCCATGGAGCTCATCCTGAAGAAATGAGCTCTGAGGAGGTTTCCCTGGATCCTTCTCTTCTCCAGGTGAACATTCCCAGCTCTCCCAGCTCCAGAGCAGCTCCAGCCCTTGGGGAATCCCCATGGCCTCCTCTGGATCGCTCCAGAAGCTCCACATGAAGATAAATTGGGTTCAACACATTCCCCAAGCCCAGCAGCACATGGAATTTCGCTGCTCCCACAATGGAGCAGAACCACAAGACACAGCTTGTGCTCAATTCCAAGATTTCCATGGATATCGCTTTGGATGGAGTGTTGGATTCAAATCTCTGTCTCAAGCTGGTGTTGCTGTCACAGTGCCCTGGGCAGATTTGTTCCCACGGCCTCAGAGGGGACACGTGGCACATCCGTGGTCACTGTTCCTTGGAAGTGTCTTGGAATATCATTGTCCTGCTGCTGCTTTACAAAGAACTTCCCCTAAACCCACATCAGTGGCAGTTGGAACCCAGAATGGTTTGGGTTGGAAGGGACTTTAAATCCCACCCAGTGCCACCCCAGCCATGGCAGGGACACCTTCCACTGTCCCAGGCTGCTCCAATCCCAATGTCCAGCCTGGCCTTGGACACTGCCAGGGATCCAGGGAGAGCCACAGCTTCTCTGGGAATTCCATCCCAGCCAGGAATTCCCAATTCCCAATATTACATCTAAATCTCCCATTTTCCAGCTTGAAGCCATTCCCTGTGTCCTGTCCCTCCAGCCCTTGTCCCCAGTCCCTCTCCAGCTCTCCTGAAGCTCCTTCAGGCCCTGGCAGGAGCTCTGAGCTCTCCCTGGATCTTTCTCTTCTCCAGGTCAACAAATTTTCTTTGAAACTCGAAATGGACCAGGCTCCATCCAGGGAGATGCAAATTGCAGAAACCAAGATTTTCCCAATTTTTCCATGTCCTCACCTGTGGAACAATCCCTGCCTCTCCCTCACTCCCCAAGGAATTCTGCATCCAGCCTTCCTGTCCCACCCTTCCCAATCCCCTCCTTTCCATCAGAACAGCACAAAGGAATTTATTTTCCTCTCTTTTTATTTTCCAAACCCGCTGAAGCTCCACACATTGAAGTCCTAATGAGTCAGCGACTCAAATCCCTCAGGTTTCTGTAGGAAATGGCAGCGCAAATGGCTGTGCTGCAGCTTAATGGGTGTCTCATTAAATACCTGAATATTAAAGCCCCAGAACGGCTCTGGAGTTGGTGAGATGTCACTCCAGCATGTGGCAGGAGCAGGTTGTCCCACAGATCCCCAAAAACGGGATTATAAACTGGCTGGGGATTTTTCTGCTGTGTTTTTACCTTTTTTTGTGATTTTTTAAAATAACTTAAATGTTGTGAGATTTTTTTTCTGTCCAGATTTTAGGAAGTTTGTGAGGAGTCACCAGGGGCTCTCCTTGCTGGGATGGATTGGATTTCTCCATGATTTCCCTCCGTTTCAGCTCTGCCAGATGTGATCCCTCATCTCTCCCTAAATGTTGATTTATCCAAAGTTTTCCAAAGGCAAACACAGTATTGCATCAAGTCCTGAGCTGTTCTGAGTTGAGGAAACGTTTGGCTCAGCAGAGGAGAAGTTCTTGGTTTCAGGGATATTCCCGGAACAGGGAATGTGTTTAAATTTTATATTTCCATCAGAGCAACACAGCCTCAAATGTGAGCTCAAAAACAGAGATTTTGTCATTCAGAACAGAATGAAACTTGAAATCCAAATTTCAGGCCAGATCTCAGGAGTTGTGCAGCTTCCAAAACTTGTTAATTGAACCAGTGAACCAGAGCCCCCAGGAAATTAACCGGGAACGGGGAATTCCAGTTATCCTGAGGAACGGAATCCCATCCCAGGCTCCAGACCCACCTGGACAACATCAGCCCCCTCCGGTTCCCCAGCTGGATTCAATGATCTCTGAGGTCTTTTCCGACCTTCAGTGATCCTGTGATTCCATGATTGGATGAAGTGAGGAAACATTGGGAATCTTTGCCATCACTGGTGGAAGAAATTGTATGTGGAGAACAACCTGAGCCCATCTAGAGGAGCATCATGTAGGAGAACAGGACAGGAGCAAAACCATGGAACCTCTCTGCTCATGGAGAGGCACCAAAATTACTTGGAAGGATTCAGGATGGACAAAAAGCTGGAAAAAGACCTTCCCTCATAAATGATGAAAAGAGAATTCTTTCTATGGATAGTGGCAGTTTGAGTTTAAGACAAATCAACAACCTCAAGATGCAAAAGATTCATCACAATTCCACGTGGGATGGTTTTTACCTTCTTAACTCCTTCCTTGTCCCAGTCCCTGGCTGTTTTCAGGGAATGTTCATATTGATTCATGGCCACCATCAAGCTGCAAACTAAATTCCATCCCAAAAAAGGAACAGGCGGGAATATTTGCTTCCGAAGCTGCAATTCCTTAAGGAACAAAATAAAAATATGGAAACAGAATAAATAAATAAATAGGAAGGTGGGAACTCCCTCAGAGCCAAGAATTCCTAATTCCCAATATCCCATCTCTCCCTGCCCTCTGGCAGTGGGAAGCCGTTCCCTGTGTCCTGTCCCTCCATCCCAAGGAAAAGGTGCTAAAATTCTTTAGTTTTCCAAGAGTTGAATGGAGAAATCTTGGAAGGAGGAGGAAAGGAAGGAGAAATGAAAGAGCGTTTAGCCAAATAAAAATGGAACTTCCCCTTTTGTTTGCAGTGCGACGCAAATCTGCCGGAGCTGCTGGGATTATCAAGGGCTTGATGATTCATTTATCCAACAAACCAAATGTAGTCGATAATCCAGGTTTATTCTGGGATCAGCTTTATTGTTGGAATATTGACTCTGGCCGTGAAAGAAAACGGGTGTGAAATGCAATTAGAGGTTTGTCCATTTTTATTAGATTTTGATTAGATTTTGATTTAGGGAGTGAAACGGACTCTGCAGCCTCCTGCTCTCCCTTTGCTGTGCAGGACCACAGACACTGTTGTTCTGCAGAATCTTGGAATTCCAGGAATGGTTTGGGTGGGAAGAGACCTTAAATCCCACCCAGTGCCACCCCTGCCACGGCAGGGACACCTCCCACTGTCCCAGGCTGCTCCACCCCCAATGTCCAGCCTGCCCTTGGACACTGCCAGGGATCCAGGGGCAGCCACAGCTTCTCTGGGAATTCCATCCCAGCCAGGAATTCCCAATTCCCAATCTCCCATCTTTCCCTGCCCTCTGGCAGTGGGAAGCCATTCCCTGCGTCCTGTCCCTCCATCTCTTGTCCCCAGTCCCTCTCCAGCTCTCCTGGAGCTCCTTCAGGCACTGGAAGATCTCTGAGCTCTCCCAGGTTGAAGAAAAGCCACCCCCAGCCCCTGGGAGGGGACAGCTTTGAGATTCCGTTGCCAGGGGGATGTGGAGCCTCAGCAATTGGGATAAAATCCTGAATGGAGCGAGTGGTGGAACAAATGAAACCTCGGGAGCAGCTGGAGCAGAACGAAGGGCGGCAGAGGAGCCATCGGGAGGATTTTGCTGCCTCAGCTGGTGCACGAGGAGCACTTGGCACATTTCGGGGAGGGATCTGAACAGAGCTGCCGAGCAGAAGCACAAACCTGCAGCAATCCAGGTGATTTAGAGCCCACAGTGCTCGTTTCGCCTGCTTGAAAGTTCCTGCTTTGTTTTCACTTCGCAGAAGAGTCCAACGATCTTAGAAAAAGCAATTTTTGTTGTTTTCACATTGAGCTTCCCTTCTGTAATGAAGGTTTGATGCTGGTCTCAAACAGTCAGACACCAGCAGTGATCCAGGTGTGCCGAAGGAGCTGTTGCAGTGCAGAATTTGGGGCACAATTTTTCCCAAATGGCATAGAAATTTCCCTGAACTGAACCAGGATCTTCTCAAAGGTGCCCAGAAGTGAGACAAGAGAAATGAGAAATGAGCAGGGAGTGAGCCCAAGGAATTTCCCCTGCACCGGAGGAAAAACCTCTTCCCTGGGCGGAGAGGTGTTGGAATCTCCTCCACACCGATTTTTGGATTTGCACACCAAAAATTCCAAGTGTCTGGAGCCATCCTCACTTCCTGCCCTGGATCCTCACTGGCTTGGTCATTCCTTTAGCATTCCATCAACTCCTAGGGATTAGGGAAAAGAGGATCCATGACAGGAGCTCACCAGTGGTTTCTATTTGCTCCTTCTTAACAATTACCAAACCCTTTCCAATCTGCCTCGTGATTTTTGGGAAGTGGATTGTGCCGTTTTCCTCCATCCAGAGGTTTCCCTGCATTGAGATCCACACTCCAGTGTTGGAAAGGAAACACCAAGGAAAAGCTGGTTTGGCCTAAGGCAGCAGGAGGAGATGGGAAGTCTTTCCAGCTCTTTCTCCAGCTCCAGCAGGATGGAAAAACTGGGATGTGAAGCACAGAGTGTGGATGTGAACCTGGATGAGCCATCAGTGCCGGGATTGCGGGCATTCCTGGCAGAATTGTGGGGCTGGCTCTTCATGGAACCAGCTGTGCTGAGCAGGAATTCTTAGGAATTTGCAAAGAAAAGCAGAGAAAAATCTTTATTTTTGGCACTCCATTGAATCATGGAATCATGGAATATCGTGAGCTGGATGAGATCCACGAGGATCATTCAGACCAACTCCTGGCTATGCACAGGACACCCCAAAAATCTCACCCTGTGAGTTCTGGGGTGGATTCAACAATCCCCATGGAAAACCACATCCTTTTCCCACCTCCTCCCTGAATCCTCCACTTGCTCCTGTCTGCTATTTGATCCTCTCCAGGAGATTTTCCTGATTCTGCTCCTCAGCTCGAGGACCTCGAAAACATTGCCATGACATTTCCTAGAAAACATTTCCCTGGACACTGGAGCCAAAGTGCCTTTCCTTTTGGGAAAGGCAAATAGGCAACATTCCTGGCAAATTCCTGATAAATAGGAAATGTCACTTCCATTCCCGAAGTTCAGGAACTTCACTGCCGTCAGGATTTAAGGAACATCCCAAGGTGAAATGGGATAAAAACTCCCTAAATTCCCTCCCTTCTTAGCTCCACTTCCATCCTGTATCCGGTTACAAATCCTACCTGACTTTCCCCGATGGATTGTGCAGAAATGTGGGATTGATCCAACGAATCCTGCTGCAAGAAATTCTTACTTGCAAGAAATATTTACAAAGGCAAGGAAATCACAGGCAGCAGGAAGAAAGCAGAGATTGCAGCTTGTCTTTGCTGCAGGCTGCTGGCAGTTTGTTTTCAAATAGCAAATCCTGCCTTAGGCCGGACCAGGAAAAGCAATAAAAACTTCATTTTTGACGGAGGAAAAGAGAAATAGGATTTTTAAAACCTTTCAGAGTGGGGATTTTTTTTTTTTTTACTTCTTTTTCTGAATAATTTTTCCTTTAAACAGGACTGAAAATAGCAGCTCTGCGTGAGAAAAGGCTGGGAGAGCTGGGAATGTTCACCTGGAGAAGGGAAGGATCCAGGGAGAGCTCAGAGCTCCTGCCAGGGCCTAAAGGAGCTCCAGGACACCAAACAGAACTTTCGAAAATCATGCTGGAATTTCTTTCTCACTCATTCAGTTTTGAATTTTTAAAAAAAACCTCAATTTTTTGGGAGGTTTTGGGAAATCAGCCATATCTGGGAAAGCTGGAATTCCCTCTGGAGGTGTCATTTCAGTGTTAAAAAATAGCAAAAGCTCGGATAAAACTGAATTTATGTCAGGTTGAAAATTTACCCACCCAGATGCTGGCGTAGGGTGCTCTGGCTGCACCCAAAATGTCTCAGATCTGGTGGAAAATGGAAAATAAAGCTGAGTGTGAGCTGGGGTTGCTGTGCTGGGGGTGTTTCACCAGGAAAACACAGGAATGGAGTGTAAAAGAGAATTTTCCATCTTTACCATGGTGTGTTGTTATCAATAAAATATGGGATTTATCTGGGAATAATGAGGTGTGGTCAGTGACCAGGGGTCTGGCTGTGGGTTCTGCTCCCAGGGAACAGGGACAGGAGGTGAGGGTTTGGATTGGATATTAGGGAATTTTTGCATGGAAAAAGTTGTCCAACCCTGGCCCAAACTGCCTGAAAGAGTTCAAAAAACATATTTATGTGCACTTGAGGCAATGGTTTAATGGTGGTGATGGTTGGGCTTGATCTTAGATGACTTTTCCAATTGCCACAATTCCATTGCTCCATCATTTATTTCGGAATTTGGCTCGTCCAATCTCCTGCAGGACCTCCCTGCACCAGGACTTCCCTGTGGACCAACAATTCCGAGTTCCAATGTTTGTCACTCATGAAAAATTCAGAGCTTTCCACAAAATTATCTGAGGGAAGTATCAGCTCTGAAGCCACGCATGAGCAGCTCATTCCCAGTCCCCTGGGATTGTTTTCCTTCTGCTCCAAGTCAGGATGGAATAATCAATTTATGATGAAGTTCGTGCTGTCCAATATTCCCTGTAATTCAATTTGCCAGGTGGAAGCCTCCGAGTCATTAATCACCTGCTCTGTGCTTGATACTCTTTTAATATTTAACACCGGGAGCAGGAATTTGTTTGTTTAGCCATGTCAGGGACAAAGCAGCTGTGATTTCAATTCTGCCCAGACAAGAGAGATGAAAACATCTTTGAAAACCACTTTGAAAAGGAGTCTGTTTGTCTAAAGGAAGAAAAGCTGTGAGGCAGAGGGAGGAAATCAAGTTGGGCTGAAGCTTCAGAGAGGAGAAGAGCAAGGGAGAGAAGAGTCCTTGTCCCTTCGGTGGTGTCTGGGATGGTTTTTTCCCAGGCTGTGTTGCTTTCAAACTGGATTGAGGTGCTTCTTGTGAGAAAAGAATGGGGAAAATTGGATCTTATTTTGGGCCCCACGTGACAAGGAGGACTTTGAGTGGTTGCAGTGGGGAAGGGAATGAGTTGGGAAAGGTGTGGAGCCCCAGGAGAGGCTGAGGGAGCTGGAAAGGAGCTGAGCCTGGAGCAAAGGAGGCTCAGGGGGACCTTGTGGCTCTGCACAGCTGCTGACAGGAGGGGACAGCCGGGGGGTCAGGCTGTGCTCCAGGGAACAGGGACAGCAGGAGAGGAACAGCCTCAAACTGCACCACAAAAGGTTTAAATCGGTTATTAAGGAAAATTCCTTCCTGGAAAGGGCTGTCCAGCCTTCCACAGGCTGCTCAGGACAGTGTGGATGTCCCACCCCATGTAGATGTGGCACTTGGGGACATGGGGCAGTGGTGGCCTTGGCCGTGCTGGGGAATGCTTGGACTGCATGGTCTTCAACGGCTTTTCCACCCTAAACAATTCCACGATTCCATGATCCTTAATTTGGAGTGAAATCCCACCCTCCCCTTGCCAGAAGTTGCAGGAATTATTTGAGAAGTTCTATTTTCCCTTGCTGCCCTTTATTCCAGGAAAAATCCAGCAAATCCCATGGGATCACAATAATAATAATTATTATATACATAAAGAAAATAATAACATAATACATGTAATATATATAATAATAAATAAAATCTACATAATAATTACAAAAATAACGTCGGCCCATCAGAAATGCTGCTGCACAAACTGCTGATATCCCATGGGATTGTGCCCTGCAGGACCTCCCTGGGGACATTTGGGTCCTTCAAGGCTGCCGCTGGCTCTGATCCTTCCCTGTGGTTCACCTGAGGACAGCCTGGGCACGGATTTGGGACGAAACCACAACTCAGGTTCAATGAGCTCAGCTCCAGCCTTTATTATGGATTAGGAATGCCAGCCAAGCCCATCAGGAGGTGTTTGAGGGAAGCCAGGCTGATGTATAGGGTGACAAAATGAGTAACACCTTCCAGATCCCACAGCAAACTGGGTGAACGGGAAAATCTCCAAGGGATGCTCCTGCATGGAAATGGCTCCGATGGACGGATCTGGGCCAGCAGGAAGGAGCTGATCCCACAAACTGCTCTTGTAGGATCCCAGGAGCTCAGGGATTTGTGTCCCAAACACCCACAGCCGGATGGAGCCATCCAAGGGTTGTTGGTGACAATGGGAAAACCAGGATGTGGCTGGACCTCAAGGGACCATGTGGAGGTGGGAATTTTCTGGGAATTCCGTCCCTGTTGTGGCTCCTGGAGATCTGCACAGCCCAGCACGGGGTGGGAATGAGGCCAGGAAATGCCCAAGGACAGCAGGGGGATCGAGACCACCCCAGACCCCCAGAGCCTCCAACCCACCCCAGGAAAGTCTGGAAGAAGGGACTTGCAGAGAACTATTTTTTCTCGCAGGATATGGAAAGGTCTTCCCTAAAAAGGTGCCCCAAAATCCCAGGAGATGCCCCAGGATCCTGCACCCCTCAGCTGGATCAGCTCTGGAGCCAAGGCCGGTGAATTCTTTTCCTTCCTTTCTTCCTCTTTATTCCATCTCCCTTTCTTCCAGGGACAATCCAACACCAATTCCCACACCAAATGGATAATTTATTAATAAACATAGGAAACTTCTATGGAATCTTTCTATCCCATTCAATCCCAAACATCTACAAATCTTGGGTGTCTCCTTCCCCTAAAGGATGAGATGCCAGAGCTCTCCCTGCCCATGCCAGGGGGTTGGAATGAGATGGTCTTGAGGTCTCTTCCAACCCAAACACTCCACAGTTCCATGATTTATGGACACAGAGAGGTCGTTGATTTTCCATTTCAAGGAAAGAGGTGGTTTTTGTTGACCATTTTTCCCTTTTGTGTCTCCCTTGGGGAGGTCCTGGGGGAGGTGAGGACGATTCCAAAGGAGACCTCTCCAAAGAGGATTTTTTGTCCTGGGAGAAAGGAAAAACACCATAGTAGAACTCCTGGAATATCATCAACAGGATAGGCTGAACCACAGGGAAACACATCCAGAAAACAAGAGAACAGACAACCCCTGGCAGAGTTAAATGAGGCAAGAAATGGGGGCATTTAATGTTCTCCACTTCCAATTAAAATCCCCAGGAAGAGCCATGAGAATTCCTTAATTCATCATTAAACTCTCCTAAATATTCCCACTCCTTCGATTTGTTCTTTATCTGGCAGATTCCTTGTCATATTAGCAGCCGTGTGAATTATTATCTTTTATTTAGGAGCCTTGATTTAACAATCTCTCTGTAATTAGTCCTGAAAATCTGGGGCTTTTACCATTATTTGTGAGGTTGGATTAAATGACTCATCTTAGATCTCTCTGTAAAAATATTCCCTGTAGGTGTTTTCCCCAAAATCCAGAGCCTCAGCCATTCAAAGGCAATAAAAGCCAGGAGGAGCAGGGAGAATATTTCAAATATAAATATTGCAAAGTAAAAATCACTTTGAGGAAAAAACAGCTGAAGTTTCCCAGAGGGTTTTCCTCGATTTGGGTCTTTTGGATTGATTAAGATGCAGATAAATTAATTGGAATTGTCCAGCTATTGTGTAAATCTCCCAGATTTATGTAAAAAAGGAGATTTTCCCATTTTTCTATTAGGGAAAAAGCTTCTCCTAATGAAATAGCCCACCTGCTGCTCCAGGCTAATCCTCTCGGTGGGTTTTGACCTGTAAACATGGAAAATGGACTTTGTGCCTTTTCCTGCTCAGGTTTCCCTCGGCTGCAAATCGGGAAGTTGTGGATGAAGGAAAGCTGAGGGAAGAACTCTTTCAATCCTATCAAAACAAAAGATGGGATTGGTGATGTCCTCACTTCCAGAAGGTGGGACAACCACAGAATCATGGAATATCCTGAATGGGAAGAACCCACAGGATCATCCAGTCCAACCCCTGTCCCTGCACAGACACCCCAAAAAACCCACCCTGTGCATCCTGGGAGTGATGTCCAAACACTCCTGGAGCTCTGGAATAAGGAGAAGATCCAATTCCAAAGAGCTTCCTCTCTATCCAGGACATGAGACACCAATTCCTCTCCCACCCAAGGTGTCTGGGGTAGGAGGGGACTTCAGGGTGAAAATGGGAGATCCCAACCAAGGCACTCCTGGGATTCTTCCCATTTTAGTCATTTAGAGCTGAGAGAGATTCGTTGCTCCCCAAGAGCCCCAAATCTCTGGGGATTATGATTGATCTTTTTGTCTGGAAAAAGGGGGATCAGGGGGACCTTGTGGCTCTGCACAGCTGCTGACAGGAGGGGACAGCCGGGGGGTCAGGCTGTGCTCCAGGGAACAGGGACAGCAGGAGAGGGAACAGCCTCAGGCTGGCCAGGGGAGCTCAGGGTGGACAGCAGCAGGAATTTCTCCTTGGAAAAGGTGATTAGATGCCCATTCCTAGGGCAGTGGTGGAATTCCCATCCCTGGAGGGATTTAAAATCCATATGGATGGGGCACTTGGGGACATGGGGCAGGGGTGGCCTTGGCACTGCTGGGGTGTGGTTGCACTCAATCATCTCAGAGGGCTTTTAAATAATTCCATGTTTTTCTACACGTTGACACATTTTTTTCCTCTCTCCTTAAGTAAAAAAGACACAGAGGAGCAACAAACTCTGAATTCCAAACCCTACAGAAAAGTGGAGAATCTTCCAAACTCCAGTTTGTTTCAGTTTTTGGGTTCTTTTTAAATTGACTTCAAATGCCACCCACAAATCGTCATGGAACTCCAGGAAATCCCATCTGGAAGTGCCTGATGGTTGTGGAAGGAATTCCCTCCTCATCCTTGCAAACAGCACTTTCCACCATGCAGATTCCCTGGATTTTCAGCATCCTGGGAAGTCCTCAGCAGCATCCTAGGGCTGGGAGGGCTGCAAGGTGGGAAGAAAGGAGCAGCGCCAGATGATGCCTTTTCATTATCCTAAAAGCTTAGGGAACTAATTCCAAACCCAAAGAGGGTTAAACGGGATTAGAGGAATTCTTCTCTCCGGAACACGGCGAGGAATAATCAGATTGTTATTCAAAAGAGGGAGTGGATGGCATTTAACACATCAAACATGGGGTTTGCCCTCCTAATCCCTCTCAGGTTCGCTGCCACTTCTGGGGGAGAATGTCCAGGTGGGATTTGGGAGATCTCAGTCCTGGAGGAGAGAAAGGCAAAGCCAGAGGGCCAAAAGGGGAGGAATGTGTGAGTCCAACGTGATTAGAGCAGGAATAAATTTGCTCCAGTGGGCAAAAAATTCGGATATTCCTTGTGTTCCTGATGTCTGGGGTTTAAGGAGTTTTTTTGTTATGCATTTCACTCTTATCTGCTCTATCCCACTTTGGATACAAGGAGTGGGAATAATTATTCCCAACCTTCCCTCCCCTTCCCAATCATCTCCAAAATCAGCCAGAGATTTGGGAAAACCAAGTGCCAGATCTGATCATCCTCTGCCAAGCTCAGGATTCTCAGCTCTTGGTTTTGCAGGAATACTCAAATTTTTGGAAAATAGGATAAAATATGGAAGGCAGGTGTTTTTGTGTCCCATCAGAGTCCCACAGGAACTGGATAAAATTCCATCTGAAGCACAAATTTATGGGTTTTTTCTCTTTTTCCTGGCTGCATTTTACACTAAAGGACTCCTGCCGTGGCCTGAAGCATCTAGGAGGTGTTTGGATAAATCCATATTGGGTAAATCCATAAATCCATATTGGAGAAGAGGCTGCAAAGTGCGGATTTTCATGGAGAAAACACCTGGAAGGTTTTTGTTGGAATTCTGGGACTCTTTATCTACATCAGAGTGAGTTTGTCCAGTATTGGATTCTTTCCTATGGAAGCACAATCCCAGCATGTCTTGTCACAGCCCATTGGAAATAAATAATCACGGAAAACTTCTGAATTCTGAATTATTTTCCTTGAGAAATTCCTTACATTTCTTCACAAAACTGAGCTCTGCAGGGCATTGTTTTGGGGGATAAAAGGAATCAGCACATCTGTAGGATACCAGGCAGATTGTCACCGGGAATATCTGGTTAATTTGAAGTCACTGGGAAAAAAAAATCCCCAAAAATTCTTAGCATTTGAGGTATAAATGATGATTCTTGTTAAAAATTCATGGTCAAGAAATTCTTGGCTTTGAGTTGGGTTGTTCACAGTTGGAGCCTCGGAGTTCTGAAATCTCCAACCCTTCAGCAGAGGCAACTTCCACTCCGAACATCAATTTATTGGTGAAATAATGAGCTCAGATTCAAATATTCCAAACAGAAGGATGTGTGGAGTTATCCTCTCCCTTTTCCAGCTCCATCACGCTCATCCCTCTCTCCAAAGGATCATTTTGGGCGGATGAGGACAATTTTGATGAGCCAATCCCACATTTTGCTGCCTGAGTTCCTCAGCCAAGTCAGGGTCTCTGCTCTGACTCTTCCCAGGTCCTGCAGGTTGGGTTTCCAAACCTGATAGGTTTTCCTGGCTCAATTCCCTTCTCCTGGAATTCTGGGACCAAACTGGCTCTGCAGCAGCCTTTTGGCAAATCCTGCTGCTTTTTGTGGAAAACAGGAGCTGAGGAGACACATATTAGTCACTGGATATGCACTAATTGCCATCAGTTTTGTCCTAATTGGGAGAGGGAAAGGACCTGGTTATGGATATTCCAGGAAGAGACAGGCCTGGATTTTTCCAGCTTTTTTGAAAGAATAAAGCTCCTTTTCCTCTTTGAACCTGACAGAAATGGAACTGGAGGAGTAGCACTTGGTGAGGTATCAAATGATGACAACCCTCAATGCTCGCCTGGTGAGTTTTTCTTGGAATCCTGGCATTATCCATGGAGCCCGAGAGCAGGTTTGGGATATAAATGGGGCTCAGTAGGAGCTTTCAAAAGCAGCTTGTTCAGTGGAGAGAAGCTGCCAAAAGCAGAGCCTTTTCCAGGGATTTCTGGGGTTTGACAAGTTCCAGGTGGGATGTGAGGACAGGAGGTCACCCAGCAGCTGACGGTGTAACCGGAACATGAGGAATTTGTTTCCAAGTGTCTGCTTGACCTAATTCCCACCGAAAACATGGATTTTATTTGTTTTTATCACAGGCAGGCCAAGCTGCTTCTGCTCTGGAGAGTCCTGCATATTTGGGAAGTTTTAACAAGGAATCATGGAATGGTTTGGGATGGAAGGACATTAAATCCCATCCATTCCACCCCAGCCATGGCAGGGACACCTTCCACTGTCCCAGGCTGCTCCAAACCCAATGTCCAGCCTGGCCTTGGACACTGCCAGGGATCCAGGGGCAGCCACAGCTTCTCTGGGAATTCCATCCCAGCCAGGAATTCCTAATTCCCAATCTCCCATCTCTCCCTGCCCTCTGGCAGTCTGAAGCCATTCCCTGTGTCCTGTCCCTCCATCCCTTGTCCCCAGTCCCTCTGCAGCTCCCCATTCCTTCCCCAAATTCCTCTGCACCTCTCCAACGTCACCTTTGACTTTAAACCAACACCACAAAGAGTTTTAGTTTCATCCCCATTTTCAATTTGACCCCATAAAATTTGAACACAACATCCATAGATTCTTCCCCCCTCCCCATCCCATGCTCCCAAGGACAATCTCCCTAGAAATTCAGGGTCAGACAAAGGCTGAAAAAAACCAGCAGGACAAAAAAAGTTGTGATAAAATATTCCTGATATCCAGTCCGGCAGAAGTTTTTGAAGAGCTCCCTGGTTGTGCTGATGGGTCAGTTTAGAATAAGTGACACAAAAAAAAGTGGATTTGGGATTTTTGGGGATTTGAGGGGGGCAGAGCTGGGTTGGTGGATTTTATTGTGAGGGGTGTGCAGTGTTTTCTCCCTCCCATGGTGTAGACACATGGGATGGATGTTCTCAGTCTGGAACATCCAACTCTTTAATTCATCCCATTGAAGAGATGGAAAAGAGGTGAATGAAGCTGTTTCTTCCCTGTTTTACAGAAAACAGCCTCCAAAGGAAGCACATCCAGCACTTCCACATGGAATTCAGGTCAGGAATGCACAGAATTCCATCAGCTTTCACTGGATCATGGTGGACCTTTGATATTTCTGGGAACAAAATGTCCAACCTAAAACTTACCCTATCTCCGTTTGCACCGCTCATATAAAGTGGAAATAATTCCATCTTGCTGCCACCAGACACCAAGGAAATCAGGAAAAATATGGGATGGGAATGGGAATGTCACCAACAGGTTGTGTTTGAGGACCTCAAACAACATTTTGTTCGGGTTTGGTGACTTTATTTCATGTTGAACAACTGCAGGTGGCACTTTCTGCTCTGCTCTGCTCTGGGTGACAAGGTGGGCTTTGGCCCAAAGTTGGACTCAATGGTCTTGGAGATCTTTTCCAACCTTAGTGATTCCATGATCTTCTGTAATTGTAATTACAATTGCTCAGTTGTAATTAATTGGGTGCTGCTCAAATCCCAGAGGAGAAGATCCCTCTCAAGTCATGGAAGATGGAGAAACAAGTTAAAAAGGATGGAGTGTCCCCACAGGAGAACAATGTGTTGCAGCTCAGATTTTTCTTTTTGAATTCCAGGATCTCTGTTTTTGTGGAAAACATTCCCCCAACATCCTCCTGGGCAGAGGTGAGGAACAGCTGATCCTGCCTTGGGCTTTCCCGTCTGGAATAGCTGAACACTTCCCCCTTGAGGAGGAGATTCTCTCTCCTCCTCCAAACGCTGCTCACCTGTTGAAGAACTTCCTTTGGGAAGCAACCTGGGAGAAACCCGGAGCAAGGAAAGCCAGGAAGATGCTCCAGGTGTCCCCTTGGGATATCAAGTGGCTTTTCCACTGCAGAACCACAGTGAAAATCCCTGTGGCTCCAAGGGGGATGTGCAGCTCCACAGGATCTGTGCTGGTCCCAAGGACATTCCCATCCTTATCTCATTTTGCCTGTCCCTGAATTGAATGGATTTGATTATTCAGGGAAAAAAACCAATCCATCAGCAATGGGTGAGATTGATGCACCACACATTTTGCTGCCTAATAGTAATGATGGCTTGGAAAATGAAAATTGGCTTTGCCGGTGAAGGACGTGGGGTTGGCACTGGGATCATTTCCCTTGTGAGATTCCCACTTTTCTGCTGAATGGGAAATCTCAGATTAGAGAGAAATATTAGAGAGATTTTGTCATCTTTGTCAGGAGCAGAGAGTTCAGCTCTGGACTCTCAGAGCTCAGGGGGATGGGAAAAAAGAGGGAACTGGGCCAGGGGAGGCTCAGGTTGGACAGCAGCAGGAATTTCTCCATGGAAAGGGTGGTCAGGGGTTGGAAGTGCCCAGGGAGGTTTGGAGTGCTCATCCCTGGAGATGTCCAAGGAATTCCTGGCTGTGGCACTCAGAGCTCTGGGATGGTGACAAAGTGGGGATCGGGCACAGCTTGGACTCAGTCTGGAAGTTCTTTTCCAACCTCAGAGATCCTGGGATTCAGTGACATGTGCACTTCCTTTTCTTCCCCCAGTCTTTCAATATTCCAAACGCGGTTTGACAAAAATGTGCCAAGAAATATTCCGTGGAGGTGCTTTCCAGGGGAAAAAACATCCAAACAGCAGAAGAACTGGTTACAGAATATAAAATACAGAATCATTAAGGGAAGAGCACATGGATCTCTCTTGTTTTCTTTGAGGTCCCAATCCATCAGGCAACTCCTCTGGAGGGGAGAACATTCCAAGCTTTCTGCCTGTGCTTGTGCCTGGCTGAATACAGATGGACTCATCCGTGTGCTTGGACGCTTTGCTCAGCAGGTTTCTTAATTAGAGTTGTTTAAAGAAAGGTCCTGTGGTGATTGATTTTCCACCTTTTCTTTAGCAACCAGTGGATTTCAAACTGGTGAGAGGCAACTGCAGCTCGGCAGGTTGCAAAATATTAATTAAAGCCACTCTGGTGCAAAATGTTCCCTGAAGGGAAAGAAATCCAGGCAGGAGGAGCCACTTGTTTGTCGGAGTTCTTGTGTGAAACATCTGAAAACCGCTGGGGTGATTGGGAAATAAATTCCAGGATAAATTAAACTGATTCATTGCCTTTTTCCTCTGGAAGTTACCAATGTTAATTCCTAAAGTGTGCTTGAATTTCCTACCTGAAGCAGAACGAATGCTGGAAGTGCCTAATCTCCCAGGGAGGGAAAAACAACAATGAAATGTCACCCTGAATCCATGGCAGCTCAGTCGGAAAGTCATACAGTCGCAGAGTCATGGAATTGTGGGATGGATCGGGTTGGAAAGGACCTTAAACCCCACCTATTCCACCCATTCCACCGGAGATGATGCCCATGAAGGAAATGGACACTCATTCCCAGTGCTGGGCTGGGGGGAAAATCTCCCAGGGTGACACCAAACCCGCCAGCACCAAAACCTTCCCACCCCCAGCCACTTGCATATTCCCCATTTCCTATTGGAAAACCCAATTTCCATAAGCTTGAGTCATTATTTTGCTTTTGAGAAATTAAACCGCCGCCTTCCCAATTTCCATTCCTGTAATTTATTTTTATGAGGCGAACACTGGAAAGGGCAAAAATAATGAATATTTTGAAATATGTGGAAGGCAGGGCTGTGTGTTCCAGAAGAGCTGTGCAGGAGAGGCAGGAATAATCTTTTTTTTTTTTTTTTTGAGAAGAAATATGAACAAATATGTTTCTAGTGGCAGTTCGCTGGCATGGAGCTTTTCCAGGGAAGTGGAAGGTGTCCCTGCCATGGCAGGGGTGGCACTGGGCGGGATTTAAAATCCCTTCCACCCCAAACCATTCCCTGATTCTATTTTAAGGTTAAAGTTTATAGATAACTTCACTGGCTTTTCCCCTTCCTGCCAGGAAGATCTGGTTGGATAAAGGAAATCATCCCATTTTTGAGAATTACATGACACAGTGAGAAGAGACCACAAAAAGAAAATTACCTGGATTGCCTGGAAAAGCTGTCCCTTAATAAACAGTGATTTACTGCAGTGAAAAACAAGAAGATAATGGGAAAATTTTTGCATGGAAGTGATATTTCTCCCTATTTTCCTTCAATGGCCATAGGAAACCAAATAATGCTGTGCAAGGAGGGGAGGAAGAAGAGGCACAACCTGGTGATCCTGGGGGAATGGGAATGCAGGGAACAATATTCCCTCTGTCCAGAGCATCACTGTCAGAGTGAGTCCAGTTTTGGCATCTGCGCCCTGAAAGGAGGTGGATAAATGGGAATGTCTGCTGTCAGAGGGTTTTTACACACACTGAAGGCATTCAGGGGCTGGAAAAAAAGCAAATTCCTCGTTAGCTTGAGCACGATGTCCAAAGGATCCAGGAAAGGGCAAAACCATTCCTCTTCCTGAGCTGCTCTTTAATTCAGGCTTTGGAATCGGATGGTTATAAATAAACACCAGCAGAGCTGCGCTGGGAGAAAAAAAAGTAATGTTATTCCTTTTTTTTCCTTTTTCTTTTTTCTGTTTGCTTTTTTTGTTGGTTTTGGGTTTCTTTTTTTTTTCAGTTGTTGGGTTTTGTGCTCTTTTCTGGTTTTGTTTTTTAAAATTCTTATTCTTTTTTCTTTTTTTAATGAGGATTTTTGGAATAGCCCGAAGGGATGTAACTGAATCCTCACAGCATCCAAACCTATCCCAGACATCTCTCCAGAGGTGTGTCTGGCCCTGGATTCACATGGAAAAATCCATAGCAGTCACTGTGGCAATTCCTCCCCAAGGTGCTGATCAGAGCCACCATCCCAAAATATTTCCTCATGGAAAGGGTTGTCAAGCATTGGAACAGAGAAGTGGGAGAGTCCAAATCCCTGGAAGTGTTCAAAAACTGTGGATGAGGCTCAAGGATGACCAAAAGTGCTCAAAAACCACTCAACAAAGTGGTTCAGAGGTGAACATGGCTGTGGTGGTGGTTGATGGTTGGACTTGGAGGTGTTTTCCAACCTCAACCATTCCATGGTTGCATCCCTCTGATCCTGGTGGTCCCTCCAAGATCCACCATTTCAGAACCCAGGAATCCCCCTGGAGCTGGTGGGTTGGGATGTGAAAACACCAACGTGAGCTGATTTTCTGACTCTCCATTCGTTCTGTGAACATTTTCCACATCAGCCTTTTGTTTGGGATGGGGGAGCTGCAGCTTCATTCCCAACAAATTCCCCTCAATTCCAGAGCCTCAACTCCAACCACGAAGGAAAACACTTCCAAAAGATGCTTTCCAACACCCAGGCTGGAGATTCTCCCCTTCCACCGTGCTATTCCCTGCAGAGACACCTCCTGGCAGTGCCATCCTCCTGATGGACATGGAACGATCCCTTTTGTCCCCAGAAGTGGCAGCTGTGACCTGCAGGGAGCAATGACACTGTTAGCAGGTGATTTCCCAAAGACTTTTGGTTTCCAATAATTCCTGTGTCTGCCCGTGCTATTGGACTGAGGAGCTGAAAGCTGCTCCCAAAGGCTTTTAATTTTATTTAAAGAAGAAGAGAGTTGATTTCATAGAGTATGAGGCTTTTCATAGCGACCAGATTAAAATCAAAGATAATGTGATTTAAAGAAGCTTTCACTTCCATTTTCACCAGCATTTCCCAGCAGGAGCTTTGCTTTTCCTGCTCCTTCCTGGAGATTATAAATAAAAACCGAGGAGCTGGCAGGAGAGACAATGGGAGTTTGCAATAACAGAGGCTTTTTGGCTAATTTTGTATCACATCTGTGGCTCACCAATTAATTTTATTTAATTCTTGATAAAGTTCCAGGAGCTACAACCCTCCCAAGCTCCAGAGTATCCCATGAAAGCAATGTCTCCTGCCCTGGAATAATATATCTGTATCCCAAGTGGAACAAAAATTCTCACGGGAGAGTCCTGTGAGATCCAAGCTAAAAAGAAATCCCAATTTTCTAACATGGCAGGAATTAGATGGCAAATACGTTCGTTCCTGTTTTACAAGGGTTTTCTACCCAGTATTTTGTGAGATCCTAGTTTTACTTCATCTCATTGGGGTGAGAAGCTGTGGCTGTCCCTGGATCCCTGGGAGTGTCCAAGGCTGGGATTGGGATTGGGATTGGGATTGGGATTGGGATTGGGATTGGGATTGGAGCACCCTGAGATAGTCCCTGATGGCTTTAAAGTCCTTCCAACCCAAACCATTCTGGGATTCTATAATTCCACATTCTAGGATATTAATTTAGCCCAAAGCCTCATGGATTTCTTTCTTCTTCAGTGTCCAGGGATTTTCCCCGAGGGAAGGAATATGGCTGCAGTTTTGCTTCTCCTCAAACAGGGAAATTTGAGCTGAGCAGGATCTTCTGGAGATCTCTGGTGTGATGTTGAAGCATCCCAGGGTGCAAATTCCTTGTAAATGAGGAACCTCTCAGCTGGTTCTGAATGCTCAGCTTTTGTAAAACCAGGTTAGAGACCAATTTAAACTCAGGACTAAAATTAATTTTTTTCCCTGGGGATGGAATATTTTCAATGCTGCCAAGTCCACTTCCCTACATAACAAACTTCAAAAGACACAGGAAAATAATCAAGAAATTCCTCTGAATTCCTTATATTCTCATCCCACTTTTTAAGCCTGGTGGCTTTGAAGCAATTTTGGAGCTGCAGCAGCAATTTCCTATTTCCATCCATCCATCCGTCCATCCATCCATCCATCCATCCATCCATCCATCCACTCCCATTTTCTGTGCACCTTCCTACATTCCAAGTGGCTTTTTTCCCATCAGATTGATCTGTGCAATAACTCAGGAGACACAGAAGGGCAGATTCCTTCATAAATAGCTCACAAATTATGAGTAAATCCTTTGGGGAAATTAATTAGGATTATATGAAACAGAGGTAATTTATCTTTATTAATTCATTTGAGGGGGAAAAAAAATGAGCAGGTCTAATTTTGGGATGGTGTAAATGTTTACAACGTTGTTGGTGTAAAGAGTTACACAAGGACTCGTTTTCCCAAAACAGGGAATTTTGTGGAGATGGAGGAAAATTTGTTGTTCCATTGTGCCCAGTGTGATATCATTGGGATCTTTCCCTGAAAATGGCACTGGAGAGAATTTCAGGCCCTTTTCCCCGTGAAGAATTCCCAGCACAGCCATCCTCTGCAGCATGAAGATGTTCAAGGACCAAAGAGACACAAAAAAACCCCCGAAACCAAAAACCAGCATTAAAAAAAAAAAAAAAATTATGAACTCCTAAAATAGGTCCATCTGCTGGCTCCTAAAAGGAAATTTATATCCTTAGGAAAAGCCACTCAGGTTTCAAAGGACACAGAGATCATTTATTACTCCTTGCCTTTGAGTAAAAAGTATTTTATGGTGTCTTCCTCTTCCCACCTTTAGTTCATTGTGGGAACGAGGCGACGGCTGATATTTACAGGCATTAACGGGATCAGGAAAGGAATTGTTCTTGATCCCTCCCTTGCAAATTTGATGGGATTCGCAGTAACTTAATTGGAAAAGAGAGAAATCAGATCAGAAGAGGCAGTTGACCTCTAAAGCCGCGGCGATAAAAGAGCCTCTTTTATCAGATGTCATAAAAGGAAAAAGATGTTCTGAGAAGGAACAAGGCTGAGGTTTTAGGGGTTGGTTTTATGTTGCTGGCTCCGCCAGAGCTCCCCGGGAGCTGGGTCAGGACATAAAGTTTGTGTTGCTCAGGGGATGATCCTCTCACTCCTCCACAGTTCCCTCCTTCCCGGATGTTCCTCATTCCTCAGGATTCCCCACTTCCCTCAGGGAGTTCAGGATGTCTCTGACATCAGGTGTTGCCCACAGGGCTCACACCACTTGCTTTTTGGAGATAATATCCTGGGGATTTGGGGAGCTGAAGGATGTGAAGGGGGAAAAGGGGATGTACAGGGTCCTGGGCATCTCCAAGGATTTGGGGGCACCATTTTAGGGATGAGTTTTCCACCCTGGAGAGCTCCTCCCTTTCTATGGAAATCAGTTCTCTGCACAGTTCCTTTTTCCGGACATTCCTGGGATGGATTGGAGGCTCTGGGGATCTGGGGTGGCCTTGATCCCCCTGCAGTACCAGTGCATTTCCCAGCCTTATTCCTGCCCTGTGCTGATCTCCAGGAGTAAGAACCGCGATGGCATTCCCAGAAAATTCCCCTTCTCCAGCCACAGCCTGGTTTTCCCTCTGAGTGTCACCAGCAACCCTCGGCGGCTCCATCTGGCTGTCGGTGTTTGGCCTAACGCAAACGTGCCTCATCCTCTAATTTAGGGGAGGGAAAGTGTATTATCCCCTCATCCTGGAGCAGGGATTCGCATGGAACACTCGGAATAATACAGAGAACAGTAGGATGTCGCTGGGAGAAGTTCTACAAAAGCATCAAAGATAAATCCGTGGAGTTAAACCTGTTTGAGGAAAGGGTGAGTGATGTCCCAAGGTGCAGTATGGCAACTCCAGGACATGGAATCATGGAATCATGGAATCACAGAGTTCTGGATCTTGGAAAAGCCCTCCAAGACCAACCTATAACCCACCACCAACCCATGTCCCCAAGGCCACACCTAAAGCACTGCAACACCAAATGCTGAGAGGGACCAGAGGGAAAACAGCCAGGAACAATGGGAAAGATGGATCTGGATTGTTCTTCCGCCCTAATTATGGCATTTCCTGATATTTGCTGGGCAAAATTCCAATGTTTTCTTGGAGATTTCTTTCTGTGACGGAGAAGCTGTGCTGAGTCAGCCCCACCCCTGGGAGGGAGCCCAAACCAGGCTGCAGTTGTTCCACACCCGACCACATCCCATTAATCAGCTGCCATTTAATTAAGGGAAGATATCCCTCTGATTAAACTCCCATCAGAGCTTTGTTGGAAGCTGTGACATTTCCAACCCTGCTGGACAACCTTGCTGCCCACACAGATGGCAGCACTGCGAAATTGGCCAAAGATTTTGCCCACGACTGGTTGAACAAACCCAAATCCATCCATTCTAACGAGCCAGGCTACAGCAGGAAAGGAATTCCTGCCGGAACAGATTGTTCCTCACTCCAACATATGCTGACTTTCCAACTTGTTTCCTATTTCTGTGCACAAACATGGAAATACAGCTGAATTCAGTCCTTTGATCTGAGCCATGAATCCACCTGTTCCCAAAGAAATCCACTGGTTATTATATTATTCAAATGAGTGGAATTTACTTTTTCCTTCCTGGATTTTTATTAAAACACCTTTGCAGAGGGAAGATATTAAAGAGCCTCTCTGGTTCATTCATCAATTAAAAAACAGCAGCTAGAATTTTTTTTTTAAAAAGCCACCCTGGGTGCTCCAGCACACAGAAATTCCTCACAGGGACAAAGTTGGAGCATAATTACTTCTCCGCGTGCTGGGATGACTTTATTATGGGAATCTGCATTCATCTCACTTGGAAATGCCAAAATTCGCGGTGCTTTATTGGGATGTGACTGCTCGGCGACTGATGTGACAGAGCCACGTGGGGCAATCACAGCCTCCTCACGCAGTTGTACTTTGGCATCTCCCAGACGGAGCTGATTCCACTGATTCCAGGAATCTGAAGGAATTTCAGGGTGTTTTGGGGGTTATAAACTTCCTGAAAGCTTTTTTTTAACCCAGTGGATTCATTGGTGGGTGTTGGTGTTCAAACATTGCCATGGGCCTTTAGAATATAATTAATTAAAAATATTAATGGGATAAGACCCCCTACGAGTAGCAGCGTTTTCTGTTGGTGGATAAACCCAAGGAAAAGCCTTGGAATGGAACTTTTGGAATGAGCTGGAAGCAGCGCTGAAGGATGGTGTTGTACAGCATGGAAGACTCAGAAATCCTGAGATATTCCAGGTTTGCTCTCCCCAAACTCTCTGTGGGCTGAGGGAATGTTGTAAAACTGAAGGGAAGCCCAAAGGTGGGATGGGAGCACCTTGGAAATCAGACACTGGAAATTGGACATTCCCGGAGTTCATCCCTTTGGATGTCTCCAAGCTCTCACTGCCTTGCTCCTCTTGCTCCAAACATCCCCAGTTAAGGAAATTACCTCAAATTGCACCAGGGAAGGCTCAGATTGGATTTTAGGGAGAATTTCTTATTGGAAAATGTTGTCCAGGGATGGACATGGACTCACCATCCCTGGAAGTGTTCCCAAAATGTGTGGATGTGGCACTTGGGGACATGGTTTAGTGGTGAACATTGTGGTGCTGGTTGGTGGTTGGTGCCCATAAAGGATATTTTCCAGCCTTAATTCCATGGTTCTGTGATCCAGTTCCAAGGTGGGTTTAGCTGGAATGTTCCTCTGGACATCTCTGGTGGTGGATTCAGCCATGGTGCTTCCTGGGAACAGGGAATTCCCATCCTATCCTGGGCTGTTCCCTGTTCTTCTCCCTAGGGATGGGGCAGAAGGAAGAATTAGGGCAGCACATGGGTGAGAAGATTTAAATTAAACCACCAGGAAAAGTCAGATTTTCCCAAAAAATTTGTGGATTCCCCATCTCTGGAAATGTTCCAGGCCAGGCTGTAAGGGGCTTGGAGCAACCTGGGATAGTGGAAGGTGTCCCTGGCCATGGCAGGGGGTGGAATAAAATGCGATTTAAGATCTCTTCCCACCTAAACCATTCCATAATTCCCTGTTTCTATCCCATTCTCCAACCCAAAAGGAGCAGGACATCCACCAGAGCAGCCCACAGGGGTTTGCAATTAAAGCAGAACAAAGATTCTGCACGGAGCAGACACAAACCCTTTTATTATCGCAACTCTGCTCCGGGGGAATTCATTCCTTACTCGATTGAAATTTCCATTTCAGCTCCACCTGTAAAAAGAGCGTTGGAATCCTCATTATTCAATTAGACAGAGACAGCAGCAATAAAATATTCCTTTTTTTTTTGAAGCAGAAGCTGAATGATATTTCTTTGAATACCTGCAGCCATATTCCCTAATTGCTGCCTCATATATCCTAACTGTATTATTCCCGATTTCCAAGTGTAAATAAATGTACTGCTTGGGATGATCATATTTCACACCAATTTGTTTGAATGACATTAATGAGTTCTCTCCACCACGGAGACCTCGCT
This sequence comes from Grantiella picta, assembly GCA_013397955.1. NCBI lineage: Eukaryota > Metazoa > Chordata > Aves > Passeriformes > Meliphagidae > Grantiella > Grantiella picta. The sequence continues at coordinate 94,027 of VZRM01005542.1, forward strand.
TGGAGAGCTGGGCTCTGTTTCCCTGCCCATAATTTAATATAAAAAGGTTTCTCCCCATCATGAATTAAATTTAAATAAATAAATAAGCAGCAGCTCTGGGGATGCCTGAAAGGATTTAATTTTTAGTTATTTGCATTCTTGTTATGAGCCTGAGACAACATTAAAAAAACACAACATTTTTATTTAAAAAATGGAGGCTTGGAAGTGATCTTGATAAATCTGAAGGTTAAAACTGATAACAAGACTCACTTCGCTGTGTCTTGTTAAAAACAATCTCACTGTTGGAATTTTCCAGTTTAACGTTGTAATCCTGGCAGCGACAAAAGTAGCATTGGAATGCAAAAATTGTCCCTTAAAAAAAGGACATCAAATCCAAAGAAGAAGAGTTGGGTGCATGTTATACCTCGTGTTTCTAAAATATCACATAATCGAGGCCTGAATTCCATAGTCACATTCACTGGATCCTATTAACAAAAATTCCCATTACATTCCCCTCCCATTTCACACCATTCCCTTGGAAACCACCACCATTAAATCCCCTCAATGATGATCCATAAATTCCTCAATTCCAGGAAAACATATCTCCAGGGCTCCGTGAACCAACAGCTCTTTGTCACCTTCTGCTGATGTTTTGGTGTCACCTCGGTGGTGGGGCAGAGTCATGATGCCAAATTAACCAAAATTGTGCAAATAAAGGCATCAAATTTAGGAGTTGTGGTGTAGAAATGGGAGAGTTGGACTTGGGGAATTGTTTCCCTGGATTTCTGGATATAGGAAAAGGTTTCACTGGATTTCAAAAAGAGTTTCTCTGAATTTTGGAAAGGATTTCACTGAGATCACTCCAGATGTGATCCAGGAACTGCTTGGGACATGAATGGGGAGAGAACACAGGGTCTGGGGTTGAATTCTCATGCTGATTTTAGTGGGACTTGGTGCCGTTGTTTCAGGCTCAGACATTTTTAGCTGCATAAACTGGGGGTTTCAGGTTCATAAATAAGTTTAGGTGCATAAATAGGGGTTTTTTTTGGTGCATAAATAGGTTTTTAGGTGCATAAATAAATATATTTGAGGGCCTTGAAGACCTGAATGGAAGGAGGTCTAAGCCAGGAAGGATAAAATTCCCTCTAACAGGGACTTTTTCTGCACTTTTCCTATGGATGAGACACTGGTTGGTCCTTCACCCAAATTCCTATCTGCCAAATTCTTGGATGCCGAGGTGACTCAGGATTTCTCCTTTTTTATTCCCTGTCTCAGAAGAGTGTGATAAACAATTATTAGGTAATAAATAATTAAATAATTAAATTTGAAACTATCCATATTTTATATGAATCAGTGTCTGTAATTAACACCGAGAGGCAGATTGGCCCTGAGGGGTCACTTCTTTCAAATGCAGCTTTTTTCCCCCCATTTTTATTCCCTAGAAAACCTTTGTGGGAATGCTGCTCCCAATGGCTCAGTCACCTTCCCTCTGTGCTCTTCTCCCTCCAACCTGGCCTTGGACACACCCAGGAGCAGCAAATTCCCAATTCTCTGGGAATTCCATCCCAACCCCTCCCCACCCTCACAGCGAAGAACTCCTTCCCAATATCCAATTTAAACCTTCCCTCCTTCCAAAGAATCCATTCCCTCTTTTCCTATCCAACCTTTGCCCCCAAACCCAACAGATCCTGCTGGCCAGAATGAACATCACCGCTCAGCCTCTGGATATCCACTGAAATTTATTGGTATCGATAAAAAAAGCATCTCCCCAGACCAGCCCTTCCTTCATGGAATTAACATCCTCCATGGAATTAAGATCCTTTAAGGAATTAAGATTCTTTAATGAATTAAGATCCTTTATTGAATTAAGATCCTCATGGAATTAAAGATCCCTTATGGAATTAAGTTCCTTTATTGAATTAAGATCCTTAATGGAATTAAGATCCCTCATGGAATTAAGATCCTTTAATAAGTTAAGATCTCTCATGGAATTAAGATCCTTCATGCAACTAAGATCCTTCATGCAATTAAGATCCTTTATGGAATTAAGATTCTTCATGGAATTTAAATCCTCATGGAATTAAGATCCTTCACAGAATTGAGATCCTCCATGGAATTAAGATCCTTTATGGATTTAAGATCCTCCATGGAATTAAGATCCTTTATGGAATCAAGATCTTTTTTAAAATTAAGACCCTTTGTGAAATTAAGATCCTTCATGGAATTAAGATCCATTATGAAATGAAGATCCTTTATGGAATTAAGGTCCTTTATTGAATTACGATTCTTAATGGAATTAAGATCCTTCATGCAATTAAGATCCTGCACGGAATTAAGATCCTTTATGGAATCTTAAACCATTATGGAATTAAGATCCTCCATGGAATTAAATCCTGTATGGAATTGAAATCCTTCATGGAATTAAGATATTTTACGGAATTAAGATCCTTTATTGAATTAAGATCCTTTATGGAATTAAGATCCTCATGGAATTAAGATCCTTTATGGAATCGTAAACCTTTATGGAATTAAGTTCCTTCATGGAATTAGGATCCTCATGGAATTAAGATCCTTTATGGAATTAAGATCTTTTATGGAATTTAGATCCTTTACGGAATTAAGATCCGTTATGTAATTAAGACCCTCATGGAATTAAGATCCTTTGTGGAATTAAGACCCCCATGGAATTAAGACCCCCATGGAATTAAGATCCTCATAGCATTAAGACCCTCACAGATCTCATTGCTGCTCCTCCGCTGCCGTTTCTCCCGACGTTTCCGCAGGGCATCCACATCAACATTCCAGTGCCACCGCCTGCCCGCTGAAGCAGAGTTCATTCTCCACTTGATATTCCAGGAGTGCTTCTCCTCCCTTTGAGTGGCACGGTGCCACCCATCCGCTCCGGAGAGAGCAGAGCTCCGAGGAGTCACTGGAGCCAACCATCCATTACCTGCACGAAGAGCTCCCCAGCTGTCATTTCCCACATTGTTATGGTTCCATAAACCACCCTGACACTGCCATTATGCTCCCAAATTTGATCCCAGTCCGCCGTTCCTGGGAAATGGATGATTCCGAAGGTTGTTGCATTAACAGAGAGGAGTTTGTGGCAGGGGGGTGGAATGGCTGGGATGTAATATTTGCTGGGAAACAATTGTCAGGACAGTTGATTCATTGCTGGAGACGGTGACAGGAAAAGCGCTGCTGATTCAAAGGTGAAAGGATCCATAAAGCTTTAAATCCAGATTTATTACGGGAGGTGGATTTATTTTCCTCGGGACCTGGAATTGCAGCTCTCTTCCCTCTCTTTATGAGGCATTTAATTAATCAGTCACGATAAACACGCTCCAAACTGTTATTAAGGTCTGCATTAGTCTTGGTGGTTGCTCTCCTATGGATATCTGGGAGGGCAGACAGGTTCATTTCAGGGATGAATCCTCTCCAGCAGAGCCAGAAGCACTCAGAATTTGGGAAAACAGAAAAAAGAAATGAGGGGATCATCCTTAACATAAAGAGAAATATTCTCCCGCTTCTGTGTGGTGTGGAAGGCTCTGGATGTGGATTTCTGGGATGGAGGCAAACGGGCAGGGGAGGCACCAAAGAGCACAGGGTGGGGCTGATTTCCATTAAAACAGAATCATGGAAAGGTTTGGGATGGAAGTGACCTTAAAGCCCATCCAGAATGGCAGAGGGCAGGGATGGGTGGGAGATTGGGAATTAGGAATTCCTGGCTGGGATGGAATTCCTAGAGAAGCTGTGGCTGCCCCTGGATCCCTGGCAGTGTCCAAGGCCAGGCTGGACATTGGGGCTTGGAGCAGCCTGGGACAGTGGAAGGTGTCCCTGCCATGGCTGGGGGGGCACTGGGCGGGGTTTCAGGGCCTTTCCAACCCAAACCATTCCATGATTCCACGGAAGGAGGTGCAGACAGGAGAGAGTTCACAAACCCTCTAAGCCAATCCTATTAAATTCCGTATTTACATACTATCAAATTCCACAATCCCAAACTTTGCTGCTCCAAAGGTGGATTGGTGATCTGTAAATCAAATCATGGCAATCTGCAGGGAAGACTTGCAAGTGACCACTTGTTCATAAAACCAAAAAATTTGATCAGAAAATAATGTGTGAGGGCAAAATCTTATGCTTCCCAGGTGTTTACCACATGGGAATTTTCTTCCCAGAATTTCTGTGTCCATGTGGAAGAAAAAGCTGTGGAATTCCACCTGCCAGCCTGATCTGACACAATTCCCAGCCGTGGAGCTCTGCCTGTTCTCCTCCTCGGGGATGAAAGGCAGGGAGGGATGTGGAAGACCAGCCCTGGATGAGGAGGGAGGAATTGCTCCCTGGAGCATCCTCAGAAGATTCCGGAGTCACTTCCATGATCCTCCCACTCCTGGAGCTCTCAGGGCTGGAATTGCTGCTCTCATTTCAGGCTCAGCAAACCACATTCAATTCACCCTCCAGCTCTGGGAGAGTTTAGGGCTCCCTGGGCAGGGAAAGGACATTCAAGGGAAGAGAAAGATGCTGGATGATGAATTTTAAAGGAATGTTCCCATGCTTCAGGGGCAGGGCAAGAATCCTCAGTTTGTGCTGTCAGAGGAGTTATCAAATGGAAAATTTAAGCTGCCAAGTAGAAAAGATCAGAATTTGCATTCAATTAGTGGGATAAATCTTCATTTCAAGAATGGAGGAATCGAGCAGGAATGTGATTTAAAGGTTTTCCACAGGAATATGTATCCTGCTGGATCCCAGTCAATCAAAAACAGGATCTCAAGGTTTTCCCATATCCTGCAGTCCATGCATAACTCAAAGGATAACAAATCACACGCAGCCATGTTACATACAGATATCTGATCCCTAAATTATCTGAGGAAAACAGAACATTCCAGTGTATCCAGGCATTTATTCCTATTCCAGCAATTTAAGGAAGGTGAAAATTCCAAGTGCTGGCACTCCTTTAAATGGCAGCACACCTTGGCAGGTCCCCAAAAAGCCTCGTGGTGGAACTTAGAAGCTTTTTGAAGTGTCAGAATCCGAGGAGGTGCAGATGGGTAAAGCTTCCTTAAAATCTGAGATATCCCTGAGTTCATTCCAGAGCAGGACTTGGATTACATTCAATAAAAAACTGGGAATACTCAGTAATTTTCACTGTGCTGAATATTCCACTCCTTATTCAAAACCAAAAAACCTCCTGTTTCCAAAAACGAAATGTTCACAAACCCTTAGACCCAGAAAAAAAGGTCAGTCAAGTCCATCTGGACAGGAATTTTTCCTCTTGGTTTTCTGAAGATGGAGAAGAGGCTCAGCTGCCTCTGTGCTGCAACTTCCATGGAAAAACACAAATCAAACTTCTGTTTCATTTACTGTATCATGCAAAGCACCCCTCAGGAAAGCAGGAAAGAAGTGCAAAAATTGAAAAGAAATATTAAAAAAACCAACCCAGAACTCCATTTCTTTTGCCAGGAATACAAGGAATAAAGGAGAAGGTGAGAAAAGCAGGATATAAAACCTCATTGTGAGTGGGGAAAAGCAAAGCAGGTTATCCACGTGTTTGGGCTTGGTTAAAATTCCATGAAGGATAATAATTGGACACTTGGAAAATAATTTACAAAATTCCAGGAAGGATAATATTTCTGGAGCTGGTAAGGGACTCCGCTAAGGATGGGAAGGAATTGTAAATATTTCAGGGATTTTAGGGAAGGGATCTTTCCCAGTGCCACAAGGTTACGTGGAAATCAGGAATTGTGTATTAAACCCACTTGGATTAACAACTGACCGAGGTGAAATAATTCCTGCAGCTGGGAAAGCTCCATTCCCTGTTCCCAGGCCACTGGCACAGGATTCCAGCCTTTTTATACTCTGAATTCCCAGAGCTCTTGAGTTCCTCAAATGGTTTCAGCAAAATTACATGAAATTTGACATCGACCATTCTTATCTCCTGAATATTCTTCCTTGGAACGATTAGGAAGACCTCAGCTTTATCCTCGTGCCAGGAGAAAGCTCCGATCCCGATTGTCCAATAATTGCTGGATATCATTTTCTGCCAGTTGCCCTCCTTGCTTCCGATCCCTTTGTCTGCTCATCCCATTACTCATTTTCTCCTTCAGGAACAGAAATGTCCAGCTTAATTTCATTTCTATGCAGCTGATACCTGACTTGATTTCTTATTCCATAAAATACCTCCCCTTCCGAGCTCTCCATGAACTTCCATGCCCTTCTCCCATTAGGAAGTGAATACATCTAAATTTTTTAAAATCCTGCTCTTTTGTGCTCTTGACCCTCACTTTGCACTCCTGATTTGCACTTGTTCAGAACAAGGGGCTTTGTCTCTGGCAGCAAAAACTGACTAAATTCCATCTGGGATGAGTTAATCATTTGGAAAAGAGATTTGTCAGGGCAGCTGGGGTGGCCTTTGCAAGATTGCTCGGAGTAGAAACTGCCTGAGATGGATTTCTCAGGAAGTTTTTATTGAATCCCACAATAGTTTAGGTTGGGAGGGACCTTAAATCCCATCCAGTGCCACCCCAGCTATGGCAGGGACACCTCCCACTGTCCCAGGCTGCTCCAACCCCAATGTCCAGCCTGGCCTTGGACACTGCCAGGGATCCAGGGGCACCACAGCTTCTCTGGGAATTCCAGCCCAGCCAGGAATTCCCAATTCCCAATCTCCCATCTCTCCCTGCCCTCTGGCACTGGGAAGCCATTCCCTGTGTCCTGTCCCTCCATCCCTTGTCCCCAGTCCCTCTCCAGCTCTCCTGGAGCTTCTTCAGGCCCTGGCAGGAGCTCTGAGCTCTCCCTGGATCCTTCCCTTCTCCAGGGGAACATTCCCAGCTCTCCCAGCCTGGCTCCAGAGCCCTTGGAACATCTCCACGGCCTCGTCTGACCCTCCACTCCACCAGGTCCACATCCTTCTGATCTCCTTAATTCCACTCTGTTTATTTGGCAACTGAGGGTATCCAGACATCTGCTAATTCCAGAGATCAGATCATGGTGATTTGTTGGTTTGGAAGTTCGGTAAACTCAAGCAGGATGACATAAAAAGCAACATTTTAGTCCTCGAGAAAAACCTTGGGAAAAAAAAATCACCTGCCCTGTCAGCTTTAGAGGAAATCATCCCTAGGAATGTTCTTATGGAAATCTGAGAGGAAAGAGAAAAGGAGATCAGAGAATCCCAGAATGCTTTGGGTGCGAAGGGATCTTAAATCCCATCCAGTTCCACCCTCTGCCATGGCAGGGACAATCCCACCACCCCAGGCTGCTCCAGTTCTCTGTTTTCTCTGAGCCATCTGGGAATTAACGTTTGGTTTAGCCATTGAAAGAAACGAGGAAGCTCCTGGATTTTGTTGGCTCAAGATTTTGTAGGACCAAGGTCCAACTCCTGGATTTTGTATACCCCAGAAAATAAGATAAACTAAAAATTCCTCACTTTGTGACACAAAAAGCGACGCAAATCTGTTTGAAGGATGTTTGTGCCACAAGCACCTAAAAAATTCTGTGTTTTCTCAGTGATTCTGAAGGTTTTTGGTGAAACGTTCCTCCTGTTTCTTTCCAATTTAGGAGCAGTTTTACTTCGCGGCACTCGAACTTCTCCCTGAGTGACAACCTCATCTCTCGTGCATATTTTTAATAAAGCCTGGACAAAGCCACAGCTGAATTTTATTCTCGAAGCACGGAGCAGAATGATTTAACATCAGATATCCAGGAAATCAAACCCTGGGAATGAGTGGAAAACACTGAGCGTTGATTTCCACATCAAGGCTGAGCCTCGAACGCTGATAAGGCCAAGTTTAATTTAGTAATGAACAGGAGTTATCAATAACCAGCTGGTTTTACAGCGGCAATAACAACATCATTAAACTGGGAATCAAAAGGAAGGGGATGAAAAAACTCCATTAGGCCGAGGGAAAATGGAAATGGCGGAAAGCGCGGTTTGCAGGATTAAAGGAAGTCAGAAAGGTTAATTGGGAGCAATAAGGGAAGGAAAATTATTAGCAAAAAGCTGAAAACGTTCAAAACGGTGCTGGGAAAATTACAGGATAAATCTGGGAAGAACACACCTGGGAAAGATAAAGGAATTACACACAGCCATCCCTCCCTGCAGGGACTCAGGGGAAAGAGATTTTATGGGCAAAATTCTATTTATGGGGAGCAGAGGGTGGTCAAGTGTCCATCCAGGCAGGAATGGGAACTGAAGGTCTCTCATCCTCCTCCTGCAAATCCCTGGAAGTGTCCAAGGCCAGGCTGGATGGAGCTTGGAACAATCTGGGATAGTGGAAAATTCTCCTGCCCATGGAACTGGATGGGATTTAAGATTACTCCCAGTCCAAACCATCCTGTGATTCTGTAATTTCATAAAGTAGCTCAATTTTTCCATTGTCTCCTCTTTCCTTTATTCTCTTCCCATTTTGTTGAAACACAAATGGCGGAAGGAAAAGGACAATTGAAAGGAAATCAGGATTTGAAGCTTTGCATCCATCTTTTCTTGGAAGAAAATTAAAAATAAATGCTATCCTCATGTTCCCCAAATAAAGGCTTTTCCAAACTTAAATTGTTCAAAGGAATACTGAAAAAGTTCATTTTATCTTTATTATTTTTTAACCCAGAGAAAATTAATTTCATATTATACATAAAAAAGCTAAGGTACAGCCGAAGTTAAGTTTGTGATTCTCAACTGATAAGAAAAATTAAATAATAAATCAGTGAAATCAGAGGGTGGGGGAGAGAAATCAGACTGAGAAGGTTTTTTTTTCCTTGGAAATTGCCCTCCTGTAGGACTGGAAGTGGAAAAAATACAGAATTACCCAAAAACAAACTTCCAACCTGGCCATAAAATCCTAAATGCGGTTATGATTTCAGTTTGTGAGCTGTAGCCTTCGCATATAGCACAAAATTGCAAACTTTTTTGTTTTATAATCCTTGACTAAAGAAAAAAAAATAAAATGATCCATAAATATCAGGGGCAGATTCACCTCAGCTGTGAAAAGAAATAAAAAGGAAATGTTCCCTGTAACTCACACATTCCAAGAGTTACTTTGCAAGGATTTCTCCTGTTCTAATGCACTTTTGAAACTTAAAAACTTCCAATTCCTTGAATGAGTCTCAAAGTTCCCATAAAAAAGGTGACGTTTCTGATTTACATGGATTTACAATGGATGTCTCCAGGGAAAAACAGAGCTGGGAATGAACTGCTCAGGAATAATCCACTCCACCAGGGAGGTTTTACCTTTAGATCTGGGGATTACTTGGAGTGGAAAACATGAATTTTCATCTCTTCCGTGGTAATTTTCCTGTGACTAATTGCAGTCACTCCGGATATTCCCAATATTCATCCCAGCTTGTTCATTCTGGGTTCTGCAATGTTTGAATCCCTGAAGTGGTGAATTCCATGGGGAAATCACTGTTTTGCATGGGGAAAACATTTTTCTTCTTCTTCGTTTCTTTTGGAATCCTAGAATTCCAGAATTATTCCCATTGGAAAAGCCCTTTAAGACCATCAAATCTAAGAATTCTTCAGCACTGCCAAGCCCACCACTGGCCAATGTCCCCAGGTGTCACATCCATGTCAAACATTTTTTAAAGCCTTTATTCCCATTATTGGCAGGTCAAATTTCCGAGGCATTTTTCTCCAGGCCACTTAGCTCCATAAAAATTTCTCTTCTCCTGTCCTATTATCAAGCACTTGGAAAACTCCTTCTTTTTCTCACCTCCTGACATCTTCCTAAAATGCTGGGAGAGGCAATTTTCTCCAGGTTTTTCCTCTCCATTAGTGAAGTTTTTAGCTGGAAAAGTTTTGCCTTGAGATATTTAAATCGACTGTAAGAAAACTTCATTCCTCTTCGTTATTTTTTTTTCCCTTGGGTTTTTTGTTCAGTTTTTTATTGTGTTTTTTTACCCAATGCTCTTCAGATTATATTTTTTTTTAACTTACGAGTCCAGGATGAAACTGGAAATTTAAGTCAAGAGTCCTCCACCTGATGGTTGGACATTCTGAGGAGTTTTTTCAGGGAAAGAGGTTGGAAAGGGCATTGGAAAAGGCTGCCCAGGGAGGTTTGGAATGCCCATTCCCAGAGGTGGCCAAGAAATTCCTGGATTTGGCACTCAAGGTGGGGATCAAGCACAGGTTGGACTCAACGATCCCAGAGGGCTTTTCCAACCTCAGCGACTCCATAATTCCTTCAGTGAACTTCTCAAATGAACAGGAAAACCCAACAGTGCTAAAAGCCAGGAAAAGCACCGAATAAAACTGGGAAAAGCTGTTTTGATGGAAGTGGAAGGGCAGGAATAATACAGCATTTTTGAGATGGCAGAAGCTTTGGTGCCTCAGCTGTGCAAGAGAGAGCTGATCCCTCCTTTTCCAGGGATGAAATTATTCCGACTTTGGATTACTCTGAGGCAAATGCAAATTTGGGTTTAGTTATAAACCTCTGCCTTTTTTCTCCTCCAAACATTTCCAAATCCGTTTAAAGAAGAGAAAACAGAGGTGATGTCATTAATTAGATGCCGAGTGTGACGCAACAGGAAATTATTCCATTATTTAGCCAGACCTGTTGGCTAATTACATTTAATTTGTCCTTTTCCTGGGAGCCAGTAATTAACCCAAGGAGCTCTGCCAAGCAAGGAGTGAGGAGTTTTTGCTGGAGCAGAGCAAATTCAGCTTTGATGTGAGGCTGATGAGTGGCAGCTCCTTAAAGGTGAAGCATAAAAAGGCTTTAAAGCCCTTTAAATGTGAACAGAAGCCTTTGGCTTTCCGTGGTAATTAATGCCGGAGTTGAACGAGATTTGGAATTCAAATGAGGCCCCACAAGTTTTCCTGGAAGTTGATCTTCACTTGCCTGGCCAAGAAGATGATTTCATTGTGGATCTGCTGGAGTTTGGGTTGCTGCTCATTCCCAACCCAGGGCTTGGTGTGCCTGGGTAGTAAATCCTCTAAATCCATTGGTTTTTGGTCTTTTAGGATCAATTATTCCGTACATTGGAGCAGCAGTGCCTGGGGAGCAGCAATTCCTTGTTTTGTGCCAAGGGGATCTGCAGAACTGGGATGAGTCTGGTGAATTTTTGAGAGTAATCTCAGATCCATCTTCCTCTCCCAGCTCTGCAGGGCAAAGAATCAGAGAATTCCAGAAGAATTCCAGAAGAATTCCATCCAATTCCACTCCTGCCATGGCAGGGACACCTTCCACCTTGGTTGCTCCAAGCCCCAACATCCAACCTGTCCTTGGACATTTCCAGGGATCCAGGAGCAGCCACAGCTTCCCTGGACAACCTGTGCCAGTGTTTTCCTGCCTCCCTTTGTTTATTTGTTATCCCACAAACAATCATTCCAATGTTCCACAAGACAGCAGAGTCAGCTGGGAAAAGGCTCCTTTAATCTCCAGGGTGCTGTAATTTCCTTTAGGCCTGGCAGTCTTTAATAATATCTGGGAAGATAACAACGTCTGGGAGTATTTTTAGCATTCCTTTGTTACTCAGACAGTGGCAGGACTACACTGCTTTTTCTTGTTCACAGCTTCTCTTCCCAAGCTTTGTGCTGAAGGCAAAGTGTGGAATTAACATTGTGCTTCTTCCTTGAAACTTCCACTGAAATTCTGCCAGGATCTCTTCCAGCAGTTCTTGTTCTTCCAGCTGAAAATCCAGTCCTACAAATATTTCTGTGCTCACTGGGCTGTGCTTTGGGGTTTGGAGGGAGAATCCCAGGATCACTGAGGTTGGAAACGAGCTCCGAGGCCGAGTCCAACCTGTGCCAGATGTCCCTTGATGGACTTTCAGACCCAAAGGAAACTCATTGAGCAAATCCCACAAAAACGCTGAGTCTAGAAAGAAAACAGGAATGGGATCCCTGATTAAAAATGTTAATTTTAGGAACAGCATTCCTCAGAAGTTTAAAGGGCAGGTAAAAAAACTGGGGGGGAATGCAAAGGTGGGAAAAACCACTGGAAAGCCCAGGAATTCCCAGATCCTGCAGGAATCTCCAGGAGGTCCCTTTGGCATCACATCTGCCTTTGGCTGCCCTGCTCCTCCATCCCCATCCCTTACAGACAGGTAGATGTGGCATTCCCGGTTTTCCAAGGCTGCTGCTGCATTTCTCCCAGGTTTTTTTGCATGGATCCAGTCGCATTTTCCCAGGGGATTTTGCAAAGGAAGCCTCCTATAGAAAGTAAATCTCAGGCTGTTTCCCAAAACAGACCTTAAATCTGACAAGTGAAATGTACTGAGAGTCAGCGATCCTAAATTCCAGGGATTTACAAGCCGGGCTGGCTGGGCTCCAGGAACACCCAAGAAAGATTAAGGAACACAAAAGAATTAGAATTATAGGACATAACAGCTCAGTCCTGCCTGGAAGCTGAGCTTTGACACATCGCGAGGGGTTGGGTTTTTCCTTCTTCTTTGCAGTTTTTGGGAGTCATAGAATCATGGAATATCCTGAGTGGGAAGAGACACACAAGGATCATGGATCCAGCTCCAGGCACCCCAACAATCGCACCCTGTGCACCCCTCAGGCTGTGCCCATTCCCTGGGCAGCCTGGGCAGTGCCAGCACCCTCTGGGGAACAACCTTTCCCTGAAATCCACCCTAAACTTCCCATCACAGTCAGCAGAATTATTTAAATCTCCCCCTGTTCAAGCAGAATTCTCTGCCCAACCCCTCTTTATTGACCCAAGAGCTGCCCGTGCTGCTTCCCTGACTCCTGCAGTGTCCAGGTGCCACCACAGGCTCGGGGCTCATTTTCCTGAGAGCTGAGAGCAGCCTGGAATCAAATCCTTCAATGCTTTGGAAGAAAACTTTCCGTGCCTTTTTCATTCCCTGAAGTTGTAGCAGCTGAGTTTTCCCGAGGGGAGGAGGAAGCACTTGTTCCCAGTCAATGGCTGCTGCCCTTTGGATGAAATGGCAGAGCTCACTCGATGGAGCCAGCCAGGCAGCTGGGAGCTCTTCCTGAGCTGAGAATTTTGGAGAGCTGCTCCCGAGGGATGTGACTTTTGGGATTGGCGAGGCAGATCCAGGTGCTGCGAACAGGAAAATCTTGCTGCTCCGAGAGAAAATGTCATATATTCATATATTTTATGATCACAGAATCACTGAGGTTGGAAAAGCCTTCTAGGATCATTGAGTCCAGGCTGTGCCCAATGTCCACCTTGTCCCCAGCCCAGAGCTCTGAGTGCCACAGCCAGGAATTCCTTGGACACCTCCAGGGAGATCTTCCCCAGCCCCTGCATGTCCTTCTGGAATTGAGGAGCCCAGAACTGGATACAGGAATTACAACAAGGAATTACAACAATTACTGCACCAAATTCCTGAGCACATCTGCAGCTCCCAATCCAGGCTTTCCCAAATAAATCTCTTTTCCAACACCTTTTTTCCACACTGCTCTGAGGTCAGTGTTTAGTGTTCATCATCAGAGCCTTGCAATATCCTCAATTATCCCTATTTTCCCACTAATGACCATTGGAAGTGGCTCTTGGGAGATAAAATTCCAATTTAAATCCATTCTTTTGTGGCTTTCGGAAGCAAAAGTTTCTCTGCAGTTTCAGTGACTCCCCACACTCACCTCTGAATCAATTCATGGATATCTTTTTTATCGCCTCACAACAAACTGAAATTGTGGTTTTTAAATAAGGATTTCCTCCCAGGTGTAGATAATTGAAAATCTCCGTCCAAGGTCTGTAGGATGAAAAAGTAACAAAATAAACAAAAAGCGAGAATTGAATTTATCTCAGGATGTTTGAGAATTGGGATTATCTCCCTGACAAGTGACTTTTGTCCCATCTCGTGTTATTTTTCCTCAGAACAAACACGTTGCCCTTTTAATTAACATTTTGTCCTGATCTTTTATTGACTGTACAATAATTTAACCAAAAAAACCCATTTATGCAACTCTCAAAGCTCTTGTCTCTGCTTTCAGTAATTAAAGCATCATCCCAGCAATGAATTCTTTCTTAATTTTGTCTTATTTTCACTTCCACACTTTCATTTTCGCTGATGCATCCACCACCTCCTCACAGCTTTTTCAGGAGGGATTGACCAGCATCTTCTTATTTTGCAAAGAAATTGTAATTTGTCTAATTATTTATTGCTTTATCTGAAAACAGAAGCCACCCAAGCCCATCCGGGGGAGAAGAAAAACCCCCAGAAAAATGGAAATCAGATCTTTTCCACCTCAGAGATTCCTATAGAAATTCCATCTCACCATATTTACACCCAATTTAGAGTCAGCCAAAAAAAGAATTCCAGGGGAGCCATGGCATTCACAAGGCAGTGCTGGAACTCTCTTACCTGGAAAAGCTGAGAAGAAAGATTATCCACTTCCCAAATCCTGCAAAAAAAGGTTCCTGGTGGCTTTGTGGAGCTCCAGCCCCACCTCCTGTGGGGTTTGGCCAACAAGCTGACGAGGAGTGGTTTTAATGAGGGGATGGATTTAATATGGGTTGTTAATTAACTCTTTGCAAATCCTTTTTTATCTTTAATTTTCTGACTCAAAATGTTACAAATAGGTGTTTAAACCCAGTGGAAGGTTGACCTTGAAGAGTCAGTTTATTAACCTCAATTCTTTCTCGAATCAGCAGAGAGAAAATGTACGAAATGCTCTTCTACTTCCATGCCTTCTTTGGGATGAGAAGAATTTTGGGATGGGATTTCTCATTTTAGTGATCCAGTAGGAATCTGCGTGATGAGACGTGACAGATTTCTATCTATAAAACAATAGAAATATATTTATATGTAGATATCTACTTTTGATGAGATAAATGCCACATTTTGGGCTTGGGAGAGAAAACACAAAACTTTAGGAAATTGTCCTGGAGGGAATACATTTTAATCCAGAGTTAGGTGAATTCTAGAGCTGAAAACCTCTCTAAACTGACCACGAAGAAACTTGAAACTTTCCAGAATTAACAATAACTCTTTGGCAGATCTCACCTGCATTCACCACTAAAACAAGCTAAAATCAGTCCTGGATTCTTTCCAGGATCAGATCATTAGTGAAAAAAGGCTATGGATGCCAAAACTAATAAAATAAATGGTAAAACATCACTAAAATATCAAATTGTGGAGGAAATAATTCGCTTCACTGGACATCACATCTGGGAGTTCCTCAAACTTCCTGGGAAAGGCAGAGAGGAGAATTCCAGCACCTCTGTTCCAGCAGAGAGGGAGTAATGGGCTGAAAGGATCAAATATTCCAAATGCCATGGATAATTGAGTTAATAAGCTCATTTATTCAAGTCCCAGAAGCCTCAAAATAGCATTTTCAAGTGTTTTTAACTTTTCCTTCATCACTTTTACGTAGGGTCCTTCTCAGAGCCTGAAATACCTGCTCGAGTCAGAGCGTTCAAGGGGAAAAAGAGGGAATTTCAGGGGGAATTTCAGGGAATTTCATCCTGTCAGGAATGGAACAACAGCTGGTGAAGGTCCTCATGGTCAAAGGGATCAAAGGAAAAAGGGATTCACTGCACCCAGAGGGAAATCCTCCTGCCAGGGGTGTGGAGATTTCTCAAATTTGATTCCACATTAATCCACATTTATCGAATCCCCACTTGCACTGAAGCAGCCGTGCCTCGATGTGGCATTTCCATGTGCAGATATTCCTTAAGGATGTGCTTCCCAGGCTTCTCCTCACCTGTAAGCCTTGAAATCACCCTCCTGATAATGATAATATAAACCCTAAATTAAATGTATTTAACTCTTTGTCATAGTGTGGGATTTTGTTCGGGTCTCTGAGACAAAGCTCTTCTTTTTTCATTTTTTAATTTCATTTCAGTTTTATTTCATTTTTTTCTGCTGAATTCATGGCAAAATCTGTGCTCTGCAAGGCCTCAGCAGGCACCACGTCCGTGTTTCGTTCCTGAGGGTTTAATCCACAGGGAAAAGGGAATTTCTGTCTAAACCTGAGGCCTCTGTGTCATTCCAGAGTGCTTGGGACCTTCAGCTCATCTCCTCCAGGCTGGGATCCCTTGGGTTCACAGCACCCAGGGGTTCCTCTTCCCACCTCTCCAGCAGTGTCCAAGGAATGATGCTCAATTCACATCCCTTTGGATGCTCCTCGGCTTCGGGAAAATGGGAATCACTCAAGGAGAAATTGAGGGTGATGAGGCAATGGTGGAGGAGCTACACGACCGGAATTATTCTGATTTGCTTCTTTATTCAGACCTAAAGCTGATGTTCCACTGGGAAAACACCTGGGAGAGAGTGAGGAAAGGCAGGAGAAAACATAGGGAATGTTTTCAGAGGGGTTCTTCATGGCTGGCTCTCACTGAGAGAAACAAAGTAAAACAGCAAAGAAATTCCAGGAAAAGGAATTTAATTCCTGGGAGGTAAATGATAAATAGACAGGAAAAAGGAAGGAAAACAGGATATGGAAATGCCCTGAGGATGTGATTAGACAGGAAAATTGGGATCTTTCCATCCTAAAACCTTCAAGCACTTCCTGAAGTGAGTGAATTTCTGGGTGTGGCTTCAATCCTATTCCAGCCTGGATCCAAAATTCCTGAGCACATTTAGGGTTTAGGGAAGGAATTCCTGGCTGGGGAGGGGCTGGGATGGAATTCCCAGAGAAGCTGTGGCTGCCCCTGGATCCCTGGGATGTCCAAGGCATTGGGGCTTGGATCAACCTGGGCTGGCAGGGGGTGGAACTGGATGGGTTTTAATCTCCTTTCCAACCCAAACCATTCCATGATTCCATGATTTGGTGATTCTGATTTGTCAGAAATGGATCTTTTCTCATTGCCAACCATCGGGATATGGAAGAAAAGAACTCTCCTACTGTGCCAAAAGCCAAAAATCCCACAAATAATCCATTCCTCCCAGCAATGACAAACAGAGTTGCACTCTCCTATCCAGGAGGTTCTTCCCACTATCCCAGGTCGCTCAGGGCTCCATCCAGCCTGGCCTTGGACACTTCCAAGGACTGGGAATGTAGCCAGCCTCACAAAAAAGATGGATTTTCCCACCTTTCCGGATCCTCACAGCCAGGACCACGCAAAGCAGGGATTTAGAGCCGTCTCTAAATATCTGCCTCCAGGCTCTAAACTCACATCTCCTTCCAAACCACAGATGAAAGGCTGACATTTCCTCACACCCCAGGATTTCGCACAGATCCCGGGAATTCACCCTTTGGATTGCCGAGCCACATGCTGCTGTCAATCTGGAGCGTTGCATGCCTTTGGAGAAGAGCAAAGCTCCCAAACATTCCCATTGTCCCGGGAATGTTCCTGGAGAGGAAATGTCAGCCGGTGGCATCTGGGGGTGCTTGGGGACAGAAGGACCTGGACATCTGCTGGGGAAGAGGAGGCCAGGAAGAGCCGGAGCCTGGCAGATGGTGGGATGGACTCCATCCTTTCCGTGTCTGATCCTAGGAATGCTCTGCTCCTCTGGCAAAATTCAGCATTCCAGGCTGAGCCCAAATGTGGGAATTACAGGGAATTGTCTTCCTGGGTCTCTGAAGGTCATTGTGAAGGTCAATTGTCTTGACTCTCTGAAGGTCATGGTGCAGCAGATTCCTCCTGGAAAACACATCNTTAAATGTTTATCTGGTTTTTTCTGGACTGGTTTCCTAAATTTTCCTCTCAGTGTCTTGCCCAGCAGTGATCCCAGTCGCTTGCAAACCCCTCATCCCTAAAATAGCACAGCGAGGCAACACTTTGGGAGCAATCGGAACCGAGATGCTGAAAACATGAAATTCTCCTTGAACACCTAATTCTGAGATGGAAAACAAAATATGGGAGTGATCCATATTCCAGAAGGGAACAATGGGAGCAGTCTGAGGTGCTGGAAAACTGGGATGAGTATAGAAATGGCAGGGAATTCTAAAACAACTGGGATGAGTATAGAAATGGCAGGGAATTCTAAAACNGGGGACAGAAGGACCTGGACATCTGCTGGGGAAGAGGAGGCCAGGAAGAGCCGGAGCCTGGCAGATGGTGGGATGGACTCCATCCTTTCCGTGTCTGATCCTAGGAATGCTCTGCTCCTCTGGCAAAATTCAGCATTCCAGGCTGAGCCCAAATGTGGGAATTACAGGGAATTGTCTTCCCGAGTCTCTGAAGGTCATTGTGAAGGTCAATTGTCTCGACACTTGTCTCTGAAGGTCAATTGTCTTGACTCTCTGAAGGTCATGGTGTAGCAGATTCCTCCTGGAAAACACATCCCGAGGGAAAATGCTCCAAGGATTTGCTGCGTTCTGCAGGAAAAGTCAGACTGAGGCCACTCTGCTCCTTTGAGTTGTTATTTCAGCGCCTTTCTGAATTGCCAAGAATTTTCAAACTCCCTGTGCCTGGAGCCCTACAGCAGCATTTTGTAAATATTTCTAAATATTTGTCTTTTTAAAGATAAATATTTTAAAATTTTTACATTTTATNGTATAGAAATGGCAGGGAATTCTAAAACAACTGGGATGAGTATAGAAATGGCAGGGAATTCTAAAACTCTGTTAGGATTCATATTGTCAAGAGCCAAGTGGATTTTTTTTTCCTGAACTTTTGTTCTCTCCACGTGTTTTTGTGTGCAAAGATTTCATGGAATGGTTTGGGTTGGGAGTGACTTTAAGGATCATCCAATCCCTGGAAGTGTCCAAGGCCAGGTTGGGGCTTGGAGCAGCCTGGGATGGTGGAAGGTATCCCTGCCCATGGAATAATCCCATTTTTAAGGTCTGGGATTCTCTGGTTTTCTGCCTTCCACACATTTCTTTCCCAAACCCAGCCATGCTTTGAGCACTGGGGAGTTTTGTGTTTATGGAATATCCTGGATCAGCTCTGCCTGGAGTTCATCAGGAGTTTCTAGGAGCACCTCAGTCACATCTCAGATCATTTTCTCCATACCTATGCAGGCACTAAATGGCTCTCCTTGAATGAGCATTTCCCACTCTGGAGAGATCCTTATCTCCCTGATAGCCCAAAATCCCTCCCTGGGGTTTTGACACTGGACTAAAACAGGGAAAAAAAAAAAAAAGAAAAGGAAAAGATAACCCAAACAAAATAAAATCAAACCCCCAAAACAAATACAATCCCCCCAGAAAGCAGAAAATAGTCTCATTTTCTGACTGAGGGAATAATGCAGCCATTGCTTCTTCCTCGTTTTATTGCCTTTTTGAATCCATTGTAATATTCAGTAAAGGCTCATTTAAAAATTTGCTCTGATGGGAAATCCAACGAAATTCTCATGGAATTGGTCCAGGATTAATTAAATCGCTGCTTAAAAGTTGTGCCACATTTCTAAATCTGCTTCATTGGGTTTGGAACACAGAGAAATCCAACTGTTGGAACATAGAGAAACACAGAGAAACTATTTTGTAAATATTTTTAAATATTTGTAAATATTTACAAAACATCGTAACTGTTGGAACACAGAGAAATCCAACAAATGTCCTACATGAGGCGACAACATCCATCCTTTGTTCCTCAAGCCTGCGAAATTTATTAGGCTGCATTAAATAATTCCTTGTTTGTTTTCCCCTTTTCCAACAATCAGCACAATCGCTGCTCATTAGCACCTCGTTCTCTTTGTTATTTACTCCTAATTAACGGCATCTGCAGCCTTCGTGAGTGAGAATTTCGGGTTATTGTTTCAAATATTAACGTGGTTCAGATGTGATGTTAGAGATGACAACGTCCAGACAGCTGGAAATTCCCAGAGTTACTCCTGTGACAACTCGGAATCGTCCTGGACATGGATCTGGAATTCAGGTGACATCAAATCCTTTATGGAATTTTAAGGATACATAAATATAAATTGGACGGATGGAAAAATCTCAGATTTCCGGCAAGGTAAGCACAGGAAGTATAAATTTATCAGATCCATTTTTGAATCTCTATTTTTAACAGAGCAGCTACTGCTAAAATAAAGTTGGAAGGGAAAATATTTCGTCGTTGGGATACACAGTAGGGTTAGTTTGTTATTGGTTGGGTTTTTCCACATCGATGAGAAATCAGAAAATTCTGGAATGGTTTGGGTTGGAAGGGACTTGGCTGAGGCCAGGGAGGGGACAGGACTGAGGGTGGTGGGAGATGAACAAAGAGTGCAAAGTCAGAACAGCAGATTCTTCATCAGATGATTGATTGATATCCTAAATGAAGATATCCCAAATTAGGACCCTGTTGATCATAATTTGACATCCCAAATGATGATCCTGCCCTTCTGTCCGTCCAGCTCACACACTTGTCCAACCAGCTCGCTGGAAATAAAGAAAAAACTGGATTTTCCAAGGATTTTCAATTCTGCACCGAAATCTGGATATTTGCTGTATTTTCTATTTCAGAAACATTCCCACTTATCAAATATCCAACCACACCCACCAGAGAATTCTAGTGATTCCACTGAAGAACTCAGTGTGTGGATATTGTCTCCATGTGGAATTTTGGTTTTTTCCCAGCCCTGTGTTAAGTTGAAACCCTGACAAACTTTCCTGACTTTTTGAGGGATGAGATGTCAAAGGAAATGGACACCAAGGTGTGGCCCAAAACCTGACCATGATGAGCCCAAAACTCAGATACTGCCAGAACCTTTTCCTGCAATCTTAATATCCAACGCAATATCCAATGGCAGGATTTTCCTGCAGTTCTGCCCCTCATGTTTTCAAATTAACCATAAATCCCTGTTCCCAGTAACTCCTGTATCCAGGGCTGTTTTTCTCACAGGAGGCACTTTCTGTCCATGGTAAGAGATAAAAGGAATTCTTTTCAATCCCTTTCCAGTCATTGTAGCATAATTCATGTGGGAGCACAATATTCCCACATGGATACGTTGCCTGATTCTAAAAGCAAAAGGAAAAAATTCCCAATTGGAATAAACCCACCCTGGGGCAGAGTTTCCACTGGGGTGAAGTTGACAGAAATGGAGTGAAAAGAAAGTGAAGGAGGCAAAGTTTGTTGCCTTAACTGTGGAGTTTTTGGGATGAGGATCAGCCTTGCCTGGATGTCTGGAATGTTCTAAACACGGCTGTCTCCAGCTGTTATTAATAAACAGCGATAAAATAAACATAATTTTAACAGAAAACCCATTCTACTCTAAAAACCACAAGTGTCTGTCTCTCTGTTCAGGCTGGAAAATCTGCTTAAATTTTTTCAGGGCTTTTTTTTTTTCATTTTGATTTGAACTGCCTGGTTTAATCCTCATTAAAATTCTCTCCCGAAGTTGGAGGTATTTATTCCACCTCCCCCCTTCCAGAGATGACATTTATCCCCCGGCAAGGCTGAAAACCTCTGGCAGTTCTGGAGAGGAGAGGTCAGAATTCCATGCCAGGACAGAGGTGTCATCCATTCAGAGCAAATTTTTCCAAGCCTTCCAAAATCAGGATTAATCAATAATTACAGCCCTCATCATCCAGGGAACCCCTGGGGTTTTATTTATCCTCCAGTCACACTTCTCTGAGACCTCCAGCAATATCCTGGAGTTTCTCCTGTCGGAAAATAGAAACCAAATTACATTTTTTTGCATGCACATGTAGTTAAGGCTTATCTCCTTTAGTCCTGGGAAGGAACAGAAATTTCTTTTGGAATTGCCTCTTTCATCTCCAGTTTGTAATCCTCACATTTGGGCCACAAAATGCTTCCCAGGCTGTGTTTGCCAGTCGGGCTCAATCCGTGGAGTTTTTAATTAGGAAAACGATAGGACTCTGTTAATTTTCAGGAGGGAGATTAAAATAAAAGGGATCTTGGTGTTTGTTCTCCAAGTGCAGAGATTTCCATGCCTGAGTATCGGGATGAATAAATATTCCTTCATTTGAATTTCTGAGCAGGACGTTTTCCACAATGGGGAAAAAAAATCTCCTTTCTGATTCACTTCCTTGGAGAAGTTCAAGTCAATGTTCAGGATGGGAAATTAAAAGTCTTAAAGGTGAATTTCCAAAAGTGGGGAGTCAGGGAAAAAAAAGGGAAAGCAGGACAGGAGGGAACCTGAGGGAGGTTTGGGTTGAATATTAGGAAAAGAGTGAAAAAATATTAAACTCCAGTCCACAGAAATTATTAAATCCTAATCCTACTCCAGGGGTTAACTTGGCTCCAGCACAGACAGGACATCACCAGGAGAGGTCCCAAAATTCCTTTAAAAAGAGTTAACTGGGATTTTCTGTGTCCCCACCACCCTGGTGATCCATGGAGAGACCAGAACTGGTGAAATTTGCTTTTTTCCAACTCGAATAGTACAGTGGAGCTGCAGAAAAAGATAGAAACCATTCAGGAGATGTTTCCTGAATGACAGAGATATCCCAAAAAATGACTAATGTTGGAAAACAGCTGCTCCAGGTGCTCCTTGACAGCTCAGCCAAGCAGGTTGAGCTCTCCCACCTTTCAAAACCCAAATTCCTGTGCTTCTTTAGTGTTGGGCGACCTGGGAATGCTCCAGAAATTTGGCTTTTTGTGGAGGGAGCATTTTTCCACGGAATGAGTGAAACCAGGACTGTGATCTCCGTGGGTTTCCTCACATTAATGAAAAATCATGGAATCGTGGGATGGGTTGGGTTGGAAAGGATCTGCCTGAGGGTTGAGAGGAGCCAGGATGGAAGATTTTGGGAGGTGAACGAAGTGAAGAAAGTCAGGATAGCATTCCAAGGATGACTTAAAGAGGATTCCAAGGATGATTTCAGGTTGGCTCCTGAAAGAAGCAGGAAGCGTTTTCCTTGGAGAAGTGATTGGAGGAGCACAGGCAGCATCCAAATCCGGATGGGATCAGCCATGGGAAGATCAGCGTGTCCAGAGATGTCCCAGGAAATGTGGTGGGTGAGGAGTGATCCTGGTTTCCTCCCAAAGGGCTTGGGGTGATCGTGGTTGGAAAACTCTCCGCAGTGTCACACAACTTCCTGATGGCCTAAATGGGAACAAACTCCAATTCCAAAGAAGTCTGGGACAGCAGGAGCAGCCAGCCTCTGGAAAAGCTCCTCAGTGTCACCAGGGAGAGGAAATCAAAGCATTTTGAAATGCAAGATGAGCAAATTATTGATGATTCCCCCCTGGGGAAGTCAAGGGATGTTTTGTGCTCCTGAAAGTGTTCCTTGAATCCTTCTGCTCTTCCCAAATCTCTCCATGGAGCTTCATCCCCATGAGGCACCACAGGCTGCAGGAGGGGTTGAGGAGCTCAATCCTTTGGGGTTTTCAGTGAGTGAAAACGAACCTGGGTGTTCCCAGGACAAATTTTCCACTCTTGAAGGATCCACTAAAGCCCTTGGAATGCTGTCCATCTCCTCATTCTGCCCAATGGAGGGGTGAGAATCCTTCCCTGCCTCCCCTTGTGCTCCAGCTGGAGGGCAAAGCTGTTTCATTTCTTCCTAGAGGTGGAGTTTCCAAATTATGGAACCATTTTCCTTTGGTTTTTAAGGAGCCCTTGGGAAGGCAAGTCAATTTTCCCGTTTGACAATAGGAATAGCAGGATTTGCTCTAATTCCCACCTAATCCAGGCTCAGCACAATCATTAATGTTATCAGCAAAAGCCTCCACTTAATGGAACTTATGAAAAGCAGCTTAGTTATCGATATAACATTATTTTTCCAGGAGATTAAAGCTTCCGGTGCTTCAGGAATTTTGCCGCGGAAAGGTTAATGTGGAGTGGATGATCCAATATCTTCTAGCAAATGGAGGAGCAAACAAAGCCGGAATATTTCAAAAGCAGGGGGATAAGGATGCCAAATCCACGCTAATGTGCTGTGTGTGTATCTCCCATCCCTGATCCATGTTTTTCAAGCCTGGAAAAGGAGCTGGGAATTCTTTTATTTCCCAGTTGAAGAGAGAGGTTCGTAAAACCTGAGTGAAGCACAAAATGATGGATGAAAATATTTGTGGGTTTGTTAGAAAATATTCCAATTAAAAAATGTTGTATAACTTCAGTCAAAGGGTTCTGTTTGTCTTCACCCGGGAAAAGGAATGTTAGGTTTCTCTCCAGGCCATTGCTCTACCAGGTGAGGTCTGATGAACTCAGCAGATCAACAGACTGGAGGAACCCAAAGATAAAGAGCTCTCAGCAGAACATCAGCAGACAGCAGTTGCTATCTACAAACAGCTACCCCAGAGCACCTCCAGCAGGGGTGAAGACATCTGGGCAGGAAAGGACTGAGAGGAGAATTGGAGAATGAAAAATCTAATGAACATCAGAGGTGAGGAGATTCAGATCCAATGGAAACTGAATACTGGGGGTTTGCTCAGCTCTGGCCCAATGAACACTGACCCAATGCATTGCTATGGATTGTGACTGTATAAAATATCTGAGAAATCTAGTAAAATGATGTGTGATGGAATGATTCTCTCTGCACAGCCGGGCTGTGTGTGGATGAGATGATTTCTGTGGTACATCCTGGCCAGAACAACATCCTGGCCAGATAATAAAGTAATGCCTTGACTCTCTGACATTAACAATGTTGTTGGAGGGTTTTGTTTTTCCTGCAGTTTCAGTGACACGATTGTATTTGGAAACTCCTGTTCATGGATGGAGCTTGGGATAGTGGGAGATGTCCCTGGCCAGGTCAGGGAGTGGAACTGGATGATCCTTACAGTTCCTTCCAACCCAAACCATTCCATGATTCCATGTTCAAGCAAAGCCCTAAATTCCTCTTTTTTACGCTTTCCAGTAGAATTAGAGAAGTCTGGGATTCCGAGAGGAACTGAGAGGATCTGATTCCTCCCTTGGAGCACCTGAGGAAATCTGTGCATCTGAGCTTCCTGTTCCCACCTCATTTCCCAGTTCTCCAAGGAATTTACAGGAATTTACATACTACAAGGAATGTGAGTAAACAGAAGAATTTTGCCTCGGAGGTGTAACAAATCCAAGTCTGATTCGTTCCATGAAAGCAAAATCATGGAGCAACGAGCTGGAGTTTGATTCCACTTCGTCTCTCAGGTGAGAGGCTCCTGAGGAAATAGACCACAGAGAGTTTAGATTTGGAATTTTAGATTTGGAATTCTTTTTTTAGCATGGAAAGAGCTGTCCAAGACTGGAGGGGTTTAAAATCCAAATGGATGTGGCATTTGGGGACATGGGGCAGTGGTGGCCTTGGCAGTGCTGGGAATGGTTGGACTCGATTTTGGAGGATTTTTCAACCTAAATAGTTCCAGCTTAAAGAATTCCATGATTCGATGTTGTTGGGAAAAGAGTCAGCGATTGGACCAACAGGACCAGCAGCTCCCAACTGAACTCCCGAGGAAATCCTTAAACAGGTGCTGTTTTTATGGATAAATTTCATTCCAATCAATCTCCAAGTTCCGTATTTCTTGAACAATATTGGAAAAGCTTCCAAGTGGGAAAAAAAAAAATCTGTTAAATGAGGTTTCTGGGAATAAGCAATTTTTACATTTTCCTTCCAATTAGTGATCAGAAAACCTTTGGAAACTCCTAAATATTTACAATTCCCACCTCCCACTGATTCCTTGAATCTTTGGGAGACAGCACATCCCACTTTGGAAAATGAGTCCAAATCACTTTTTAATTAATGCTTGTAAACAATCCCAAACATTTTCCTTTGCTTCTCTGAGTATAAATTGATTACGAGCTTTGGCAGCTGGACAGGACACGTTTAATCTTGGATATTTCCTTAAAAATGGTCAGAAGGATGTGAATAAAAATCATTTCTAAGAAGATATTTCTGCTCCTCATGGGGATTATTTGAACAAAAAAAAAAAAGATCAAAAGAAAGAAATTCTCCCTCTGTTTGCTTTTTGGGGTGGTTTTTTTACCTAAATATTGAAAGATTTTTTTTTCTTGTTTTGCTTCCCTTTGAAGTTGGATTATTTTCGTCTGACCGATGCCCTTATTTAGTCAAAAATCATTTACACAACCCTCCCTTTCATTCCCAGCTGGAAAATCGAGCGTTGAGATCCGTGAAACACCCTCAGAGGTGGGGAGGGATTTGTCTGGGAGCAAACAGAGCTGGGAATTGCCAAGTTTTCCTTTCTGGGAGTTGTTTCCTCCCCCTCTGATAAAAGTCAATTTATTGATGTGCAGAGCAATCATCTGGCTCTGGAGAGGCCACAGTGGTGCCACTCACATCCCATTCCCAGAATTCCTCAGGCTTGGGATCAAGCTGGTCAAATATTGGGATATCTCTGCCAGAGG
Source organism: Grantiella picta (assembly GCA_013397955.1). NCBI lineage: Eukaryota > Metazoa > Chordata > Aves > Passeriformes > Meliphagidae > Grantiella > Grantiella picta. Next base: position 120,019 of record VZRM01005542.1, read on the forward strand.
CAGCTGAGCCCCTGCTCCTTCATTTTCTCATTAAACCATCCTTCAATCTGCTTTTTCCATGAAATTGAGTCCTCAGACACTTCAGGAATTCAGGAATTCACCCAGCTCTGGGAAGGTGGGATCAACAGCAGGGAAAATCCTATGGGATTCTCTCCTGAGAGGTTTGAAATCCTAAATCCTTAAAAAACCCAGCTTAGTTTTGCTACTTCTCCCATCTCTTTATTCCTGCTATTTTTTAGTCTGGTTATCTCCAGGAGCCGATTGATCTCAGAATTATTGGAATTGTCTAACACCAAGCAAGTCTGGAGGAGCAAACTGGATTTCCAGGGAATTTCAGTTCCCAGCTCCAATCCCTCAAATTAATGGAGCCACGAGGAGCCTTTAAAAGAGTCATGAAGGAATTCATCTCTGCTAAGGATGCAAAAGGATCATCGAGGAGAATCATGGAATCATTAAGTCTGGAAAAACCCTGGAAGACCATCAAGCTGGATGGATGGAGGTTGGTGAGTTCAGAGGGAAGTTTCAAATGGATTAACGGAAAACAACTGGAAAAAAGCAAGGAAAAGTGATTTCTCTCTTCCCAAGAAGGATAAACAGGTTTCTGTCTCTGAGAGGAAGATTTGGGCTGGGATTGGGAAAATATTCCTGGGATGAAGGGTCAGGGGTGGTGGAAGAGATGGTGGAGGGTGGGATCTGTCAGGGATGGGTGATCCCTGATCCTGTCTGGAGTGACAGCAGTGGATTGGAATCCGGGAATCAGAGAATCCAGGGATGTTCAGGTTTGAAAGGACCTTAAATCCCATCTTATTCCAAGCCCTGGACACCTTCCACCATCCCAGGCTGGTGGGACACCATTCCACATCCCAGTGTCCAGCCTGGCCTTGGACACTGCCAGGGATCCAGGGGCACCACAGCTCCTCTGGGAATTCCATCCCAGCCAGGAACTCCCAATTCCCAATCTCCCATCTAAATCTTCCTTTTTGTTTTTAAAACCATTCCCCCTTTTTTTTTTTATCCCAACTCTTCCATCCCAATTTGTGATGCGGGACAAATCCCCACAGTCATGAGACTCTAAGTTCTCCTTCCCTGCCTCATCTGGAGGTTTCCCTTCAATCTTGAGCTTGGAAATGTGATTTGGGATTTTGGAGACTTTCGGAAGCCCAGGGTCTTTTGGAGCTGAAAACTAATCATTCTCCCTTTTAACAAAACAGAAAAAAAGTTCATCATTCCCATTTCTGACCCCAAAACCTCTGCCAGGTTTCCAGGATGAGCTGAAAAGCCTGGAAACCCTAAAAGACACCCCCGGAAATTGTGAAGGAATTCTCTAGAATTAGCTGAGGATGTCAATATCCACATTTCCCAGAAGGGATTCCCACCTTAAACATCTCTCATACGAAAATGCTTCTTCTGTGAGAATTATAATTATTTTATAATTATTTGAAATTGTTTTAAAATTATTTTAAGATTTTTTAAAATTAATTTGAATTATTCTAAAATTATTTTAAAATTATTTTAAAATTATTTTTATTATTTTAAAATTATTTTCATGATTCTATTTTTGAAATTATTTTAAACTATTTTAAACTATTTTTAATAATTTTAAGTTATAATTGTGCAGCAGAGCTTCCCATCTAGATGGGATTTCTCCCAGTGCTCTTTACCTGGTTTTATTTATATTCAGGTGACTCCCAAAACCTTGACTTTAATCCTGTGCAGAACCCACTTTTGCATCTATTTATTTCATTTATTAATCACCTCCCCAAAAACCCACAATCAAATCCTACAGGTGGCAATGTGGAAATGGTTTATTTGATTTTCCGTGCAATGAAAAATTAATAATATCCTAATTACCTGCAGTCGAAAAGCACTACAGATGTCACTGTATGTTCGTAGTCTCAGTTTTAACAAGGCAGGGTTTAAATTAAACTCCAGCCGAGATTATTTCAATTAAACAAACCCCTTGTGATCAAATTCTCTTTGCTTTAAAGTCACGCTGCATAAATATTTTATTTCGTATTTAATAACAACTTCTTCAGAGTGGAGAAACAAACACGGAGCTCCGAAATGTGTGGATTTAAACAGCTGCTGACAGAATTTTGAGGAATATTTGAGTTGGGAATTAATTCAGCTTGGGGCAAAATGCAGAAAAAATGTTGGGAGGGAGGGAGGGAGCGAGAAGTGGAAAATGTTCTTTTTGAGCTGTCAATTCATAATTCGCTGTCACAAAACTCTCCTGGGGACCTCAGTGAACCAACAACTAGAGTGGAATTTAACAGCGAAACCAATTCCTGAGCTCCAATGGAAAAGAAACATTCGTTGCTGCAGGTTTTTTATTCGGTCCCCCAGAAAAATCCCTTTTGGGAGGAATTCTGCAGGTGATTTAGCATGGAAAATGTAATGTTGGGAATCACTCAATGTTACTATTACTGTTATTATTATTATTACTATTACTATTACTATTATTATTTTCGTTGTTGGAGGGACTTGGTTTATTGCTGGGCTTGGATCACATCTTAAAAATCTCTTGGATTTAATCTTCCAAAATTTCTGGTTGGACTTGATGGTTTTAGGGAGTTTTTCCAACCTCAATGGCTTCATGATATGATAACATAACGTAACACAATATATAGAATTTTATATAATATATTTTGTATTATATGTAAAATATATTATGATACATAATATATTATTATTAATAAAATGGTATAATTAATAATATATTTTCATATATAATATAATACTATATGTTATAATTCTATAATAGATATTGTATGTAATATAATATGTAGTATTGTATATAACATATTTTATATCATAAAAATTATATTCTATTTTATTAATTACAATATAATAGCTAATATAATAAGCATACTAAATATAATCTAGAATAATGACCTTAATAACAATACTACTACTATAATATAATGCAATATATTCTATCATAAATCATAACATAATATGAACAATAATTCTGTATCTCCATTTAATTCACTATTAGCAACAGGAAAAAAAATTCCCATTGGGATCAGGATGGATCCAAATGGACTGAAAACCTGCAGGAATTTTGGGTCACAAAATGATCACTGACCTTGTTTGGAAATGGGATTAATTTTTATCCCATTTAATGCTCACAGGTATTTAATAATCACAGATTTTTGGGTTCTGTTATAAAATTCCAGAGGGATCCTGGTTATTCCTCATGCAGGAAACAGAGACTTCCTGATTCCCAAATATTTGTCCTTTCCCTGTTCCCTGAGGGAAAATCTCCGTATTTCCAAGTGGGAAAATTCCCATGATCTTCATCCCAAATAATTCCACCTTTTCCCTGACGCATCCACTTCCTCTCACAACCATTTCCAGACCCAAATGTGGGGATTTAATCATAATATAAATTCTAATATTTAGGATTTTTCACCTATGAATTCCCCATATAAAATAATAAATCCCATTTTTTCAAGCAGATTTATAAATCTTAATACTCCTGACCATACAACTCCTTCCATTCCCTAATTTCCAGAAGTTTTCCTGTTTTTTTCTTTCATTCCATGTGCTGGTTTTATATCAAATCCCACATCCTGCTGTGGAGAGAATAAAATCTACTCAAAACATCATCATTCCACTATTTTCTTTGCTTCAAAAATCAGACAATACAATCAATTTTAATGAGAATTTAAAAAGCCTTTTTAGGACGCTCCCGAGGTGAAAAAGTTGGGAATGGGAATTGGCAGATGTGAAACAACACAGAGACATTTGCTCGAAATATTTATCTGGATAAACCATCAGCTTTCCCAAATATTTTGGGATGAGTTTCTATAAGCTGGATGTTCCAGCAGGGAAAAAAAAAAGGAATCTGAGATGCAACAGCTTGAGGAGTAAAATTCCTGCTGCGCCATGGATGGAAAAAGCAACAGGAGGCAGGAAAATATCAAATGAGAGTTGTGAGACAGAATTTGCAGGAAGAGACATTTTTCGTCTTGGTTTAGTGTGGAACTTCCCGAAACATCTCGTTCTGCCTTTTTCTGGTCGTATTTTAAGGAATGGCTTAAAATGGGGAATTCATTAAAAAGAAAATTCCATGTGGGATTTCACTTGGATCCTTCACTGTCTGCCACCCTCCTGGTTTTTAACGATGCCGTTTTGGGGTTGAGAAATGTTTTTAAAATGCTTCAGATTTGGTAAAATTTGCCCCAGTTTGGAATTCTGCCAAGGAATAACAGAAGTGAAGATCAGATCTTCCAATAAATGATGGATAATAAAAGGAAAGGAAAAATAAATTTGGTTAATTTTGCCACAGTTTGGAATTCTCCCAAGGAATAACAGATGTAAAGATCAGATCTTCTAGTAAATAATGGATAACAAAAGGAAAGGGAAAAGTTTTTTATCAGCTTAGTCAGAAAAAAAAAATTATTTGGTGCCTCTCTGTGATATCCCAAATCCCAATTCCTGCCAGAACTGAGCGCCAGAGACTTGGGTCTCTGGAAATAATGGAAATTATGGGAGGAAAATATTTTTCATTTTGAAAATCACAGTTTTTGAGGTCACCATGCTCTTCCAAATGTCTGCACCCCTCAGGAGTTGGATGTGGAGATTCAGTGCAAAATTCCCCAGGAGAGCCGGGAATGGGAATTCCTTGGTGCTCCAATTCGCAGCATTTTAACAGTTTATTGATGAGTTTCTTGCAAAAATACCGATCTTGAGGTTTCCATCCTCCTTTGGAAGCAGAAATGGAAAATCCATGGGCTGGAAGAGCTGGTCCTGGATTTTTAGGGAGCCACCAGTGGTGGCTGCTAGGAAAAATTCCCAAAAAATTGGGAATTCGGCTGTTTTCCCTGCTAAATCCATCAGTGACTCCATGGAGCAACCTCTGGAGCAGAGTAGAGCTGAACTCATCCCTCTTCCTGTGGTTTTACTGCCAAGTTTTCTGCTAAATCCCTGTTTTTAACAACGGGGAAGCAGAAGGCATGAAGGGTTCGACAGGATCCAAGCTCACAGTCCTCGGATAAACATTTCAGGAGATTTTCCATGAATTTCCAGGAGCTTTTAAGACTGCAGGAAGCACCTCAGGTAGGGAATTGATACATCAACCCTCAACACCTTCTGGTTTGTGCCAAGCAAATTCCTCAGTTTGTCCCACTGGCATGGAATTCTTGCCGAAATAAACTTTAGGATTCCTTTAATTACACATCTGTTAATTAATAGGCAGCAATTTGTTATTCTGAACCACCTCTGGATCCAACCCCTTTTTTATATTCCCACAAAATCCATCCCAGTGAGCAGGAAAGGGGTAGAATCCCGAATTCCCGATGTTCTCCACCTGTAGCATTCCAGCCCCTTAAAGCATAAGGAGAGCGAATTCCCACAAAGTTCTCTTTGAGTTTCAAGTTGTTCCTTTGGCAGGAAAATTCCTGCTCAGGCCCCAGAGAGGAGATTATTCCGTGAACCCTCCGGCAGAGCAGGGAGCACTAAAAACTTCTTGGGAGAATAATTTGTTCTTTAATGTTAAAAAAAAAAAAGGAGAAAAAGTGCCCAGGCAACAAGAAAGGAATTAAAATAACTCAGCCAACACCCAGTCACATGCAGGGAAAAAAAAAATCCCTAAAAATAAAAGATCCTGGAAGCAGAGCTGTTGTATTGACAGGGAATCATTCCACAGCCCCTAATCCAGCATCTGTTATCTCCAAAAACCTGCTGCACCGAATTCCCTGCAAACTGCGATTGGGAAAAATACCGCTATTAATTGATTCCACAAATTAACTGCTAATCCAACAAGTCCTGATTACGATTAGGCTGGTAATCAATTCATTTGATAGAAAGCTCCTTAAATTTTCCAAATTGCGGCTCAGCTCTTCCCTCTCTCTCCCCTTTCCACTTGTTCCGTTAATTAACTGTTTTTCCCAGCAGTGAAAAGCAGGATCTTCCTTCCTTAATTGCCTCTTGACCCTCCTGGCTCTGCCTTCGGAGGTTCTTCATCAGGAGAAAGTGAAAATGCTCTCGGTGAATTCCAAATATTTCTGGGCTCAGAGGAGACTTCCCAGCCTGGCTGTGAATCCTTGGGAGCTCTGTCGACCCAGGTTTGCTGAGGAAAATGTGGGATTTTCCTGGGATATTGGACTGGCCTTCAGATTGTATGACTGGAGGAACAACCTCTGCACAAAGTGGTTCCAGAATTCCTGATTCCAGCAGCAGCCAGGGGAATTCTGCCATCCAGGAGGGAGTTTTGCTGCCACTGGAGCAGCCCTGATCCTGAAAGAGCTCAGGGATTTTTGGGAAGTGGTGTCACCTGTGCCCTGCTCGGGTGAGAGATGCCTCCAGCTCTGAATCCAACATCAGCAGGATGTGGAGCTGCTGGAGTGATCCAGAGGAATCCATGGAGCTGCTCCAGGCTGGGAGAGCTGGGAATGTTCCCCTGGAGAAGGGAAGGATCCAGGGAGAGGTCAGAGCTCCTGCCAGGGCCTGAAGGAGCTCCAAGAGAGCTGGAGAGGGACTGGGGACAAGGGATGGAGGGACAGGACACAGGGAATGGCTTCCCACTGCCAGAGGGCAGGGATGGATGGGAGATTGGGAATTAGGAATTCCTGGCTGGGATGGAATTCCCAGAGAAGCTGTGGTGCCCCTGGATCCCTGGCAGTGTCCAAGGCCAGGCTGGACATTGGGGTTGGAGCAGCCTGGGACAGTGGAAGGTGTCCCTGCCATGGCTGGGGTGGCACTGGATGATCCTTAAAATCCCTTCCAACCCAAACCATTCCAGGATTCCATGATCCAGGTACAAACATGGCTCAAAACCCCAGATAAGAGCCACAAATTGCCATTCCTCTCAGACAAATTCCCACCCAGCCCCTGGTGTTCACCTCCCTTGTTCTCATTTTCCAGCTGAATTCCAGCAGTGCAGCACGCAGGGAAATATTGGATTCCCCATTAATGTTGGGATTGAAAAGGCATTCATTGATTGAGCTTCGTTAGGGAGATAATGAGGAGGTATTTTTCATTCCAAGGTCTCTAATGAAGAATGGCTTTCCCATCCATTAAATTCCCTCATTCGGAGGGAGCTGTTTTTAGAGGAATCTCACAAAAATCCCAGGATTTGGGGGTGATTCCAGCTAATGATGCCACACTCAGATCTCCATGAGATTCTCTGGATCCTGGAGGGGCAGGACATCAAAACAGAAACATTCCAAGGCCAAAATCCACCTCATCCTTCCCAGATATCCCATTCTGGAGCCACGGGATGGGATTGGAACATCTCTGCTGCACTCGTGGTGGTTCTGCTCTAAATTGAGCTCTGGGAAAAGCCAAAATTAGTCTTTCCTATTATATTCCAGCTTGGAGAAAGGAAGGAGCCTGTCTGTCTGTCAAGCTGCTGCAGCAGGAAATTATGGGGAAAGAGAAATTCAAATGCCAGCTCAAAGTGAAAGTGGATGGAACATTATTAACAATTATTAACTATTTATTATTGATTTATTAATGATTATGGACGAAGGGTTTGGAAATCATTTACAAATAAATAATAAATAAATAAATAAGGCTGTGAAATCCAAACATCCCATGGCTACCATCCCTCTGGATAAAGGGATCAAAGGGTGGGAGAAGGTCCTAATCAGAATTCCAGAATGATTTGGGATGGAAGGGATCTTAAATCTCATCCCATTCCATGGCAGGGACACCTTCCACTATCCCAGGCTGCTCCAAGCCCCAATGTCCAGCCTGGCCTTGGACACTGCCAGGGATCCAGGGGCACCACAGCTTCTCTGGGAATTCCATCCCAGACAGGAATTCCTAATTCCCAATATCCCATCTAATGGGATGGTTGCCATCGGTGTCATCAATCCCTGATCTAGGATGGGGTTGGGAATCACCTCCAATTTCTCTCCATTATTTATCTTCATTTTATTTTAAAAAACCTTCAACAAATCCCCTGAAATTCCAAGCTCCTTTCCCTCTTTTTTTCCTCCCTGAGACAAAGATGGACATCAATAATCCCCTGGGATGAGGTCTGATCTCCCTGGAGGAAGTGCACAGACCCGCGGTTTTCCTTTTCCAGGTTTTTGGAAACTCCAACCCAGGATCAGCACCTGGAGCAGAAAGGAATTTGGTTTTCAATCCCAACCATCAGAGCACGTGGACTAAAGAACCTTTTCCCGTGAGGAAATCCACGAGGATGCATCCAAATCCTGAATTCCATGAGGATCTGCTGGAGTCACCAGCTCAAGGAAGGGATGGAAAAACGGCAGGAAAATCCAGCAAATCCGAAGGAAAGGATCCAAATCCTCCATATTCCCAAAGTATTTCAATTCATGGAGCGATCATTGTGTTCTGGGGAAATGGATAATTCTTGTTCTTTCTGTTTTTCCTTTTTTATTCCTGGTGCCTAAAGGGAAGGAGTTGATTCTTCTCCAGGATGAACATTCCCTGTCCTGGAAAACCCTTTGGCTTCTCTTGCTTTGTTTTCAATTCCTTGGTTTCAAACAAGAATCTTCCGGAAAATTTTGGAACTCTTGGCATTTTAAAATTGAATTCGATCCAATTTAAATTAAAATTCCTAATTTTTTTTTAAGCAAAACATCCCAAGGGAACTGTGATTCCCCAAATAAAACCCATCACTTTAAAAAAAAAAAATTTTTCCTCTTTTTTCTTTGTCCTTCCTTCCTGCAGCCTTTTCTGAGATAATTTCTGATCATGCAGATCAAGTTTGGGATCCAACTCATTCCTATTTTTCCTGCAGTCCTTTGCACTGAATCAAATAATTTATTACTCTGATTTTTTCCCCTCTCTTTTCCAGGCCTGTGGATGTTCCAGAGCTTTTCACTCATCTCAATTAACCTTAATTTTATTCCTTTCCTTGGGCAAAATTTCCTTATGCTCCTTAAATGTCCCTTCTGATACTCTTTGCTCTTCTAATAATTACTCAATAAACTTTTTTCTTTAATTTTTATGAGATGCCCCAAAAAAAAAACCACCCAAAGAAGCTGCTTGACTTTATTAATTAAACCCTAAAGAAACCCCATAAAACTCTAATAATATTTTATGTGCAGCATTTAATTCCTATCGATTTTCCAGGAGGTTGTGGCAGCAAGAGAAAGGAACTTCCATGTTTTTTTAATCAGAATTTTATTTTCCTGTCACAGACGTTGCCTGGGAATACAAAATATTCCACAGGAATTGTTTTGCTGACTCGCGGGGAAAGTGGAAAAGGTGTGAAAAAATGCAAATAAAATTAAAATTGAGGCAAAGAGAAATAAAACAAAATTTTTAAAAATCAGGATAAAAATTGGTGCTGCCCAGAAATATTTGTGGGACCCTGGATTGCTATTTCCAAGCACAAGGAATTATTGGCAGGAATAAGATAAGATATTGCTATTTTATTTGGATTTGATATAAGACCCAAATGGAGTAGGAAAAATAAAAGGATATAAATCCAAGAGGAGCCTGTTGAGGAATTAATCAAGGATTTTATAATTTAGGGAATGATACCATGGAATGGGTGTAGTAAAATGTTGTGTTTCGGGAATTTTGCCTTTGATGTGCTGGAATGATTTGAATTCCATCGAGATGAATTTATTAAATTTATTTTTATATATTACTTATTTACATAAATTTTATTAATTCCAGAGAAGGAAAGCAGAAGGGTGCGATATGGAATAATAATATATAGAATAAAATGGGGAACACCTGGAGATACCGACTGTGCCTTTGGAGATGGAATTATTCCAGCACAATATTCACCGCAGGGATATCCTGCAGGAAAGCTGGAGGTGAAAATCTGGGAGGAGATGCAGCTTTTTCCAGCTTTTCAATCAGAATTCCAAGGCTGAGGGAGATGGAAAAGCTGGGATCTCCAGGCTGGGAATCCTGCTTGGAACACCTCCAGGATTTCTTGCTTTATTTTCTGATTTCTAGCATGTAAGTATATTCTTCTTTCTTATTCCCCCATTTTGAGTATTTGCTGGAATGGTTGTTAATGACATCATGGTAGTACTCAAGTAAATACGGATTTATATACAAATATTTTTTTAAGTAAATATGGATGAAAATATGGGATCTTGAAGGTCTCTTCCAGCATTTTTATGCCCCTGGATTCATGGAAATGTCCAAGGCCAGGCTGGACAGGGCTTGGAGCAGCCTGGGGAAGTGGGAGGTGTTGTAAGTATCAACAAAATTCTGTGTTTCTTAGTAATTCTATGATTCTATACATGGAAATCCACCTATTTCTAGATGTCATGGAATCCTGGAATGGTTTGGGTTAAAGGGACATTAAATCCCACCCAGTGCCACCCCTGCCACGGCAGGGACACCTCCCACTGTCCCAGGCTGCTCCAGCCTCAATGTCCAACCTGGCCTTGGACACTGCCAGGGATCCAGGGGCACCACAGCTTCTCTGGGAATTCCATCCCAGCCAGGAATTCCCAATTCCCAATCTCCCATCCATCCCTGCCCTCTGGCAGCGGGAAGCCATTCCCTGTGTCCTGTCCCTCCATCCCTTGTCCCCAGTCCCTCTCCAGCTCTCCTGGAGCTCCTTCAGGCCCTGGCAGGAGCTCTGAGCTCTCCCTGGATCCTTCCCTTCTCCAGGGGAACATTCCCAGCTTTTCCTCCCAGCTCCATCCCTCGGGTCATCTTGACAACACCTCCATGTCCTTATCAATACCCATGTTCCTGCAGCTGGGAGAACATTGCAGCCTTTTTTGTGGCTATAGGAACCAAATTCCACTTTAAATTCCCAAATAAACCCAGTGCTGGCTGGGAGAGAGTTTGCTGCGCAGGCTGGTGAGGGATGAGTTATCCACGGGTGTTTTTATCCCTCTGGAGAGATGTCAGGCAGAGTGGCTGCGATTTGATGGGATAATTGGCTGTGAAGGACTCTCAGATCCATGGAAATGCTTTTCAGTCCCTAAAAAGGTGCTCTCGAGCCCCTTTCGGTTGGATTTTCTGACAGCTGTAAGAGATCAGAGAAAAAGTTCTGGGAAGTTTGATCCTGGTGTTTATCAGGGAAATGCTGCCCTGGAAAAGTGGTCCTTTTGGATTTATTCTGTAGGATTGATTGACCTGGATGAAATCAGATTATTGGCTGTTATGGAGTGGTTTGGGATGGAAAGGATTTAAGGATCATCCCATTCCACCCCTTTTTCCATGGCAGGGACACCTTCCACCATCCCATCCTCCCAGCCAGGAATTCCTTCCCCATATTTCATCTAAATCTCCCCTTTCCCAGTTGAAAGCCATTCCCCCTTATCCTGTCCCTCCATCCCTTATCCCAAATCCCTCTCCATCTCTCTCCCAGGTAAATGTGAAACCCCTTTATCCCGGCTGGATTTGGAGATCACTCCAAAGTCCCAAATAATGGCTGAATCCAGGCAAGAGTCTGAAAATATTCCAATAAAACTGGAATATTTGCCACATGGGAAACTTGGAGGGTGGAATTGAGTTCAAGTGGTGCTGCACTGGGAAGAGTCGGTTTGGCTTTTGAGTGTGTCATGGAAAACACGGATTCGAAAGATTCCTAAAAAACCCCAAACTGTCCCAGAAGCAACTGTTGCAAAACTATTTCAACAATTCAATTGATATTAAAAATATTCCTTCCTGATCCCTGAGGGCCAAATTTATCCAAAATGTCCATGATCTCCACAATGGGACCTGGAGTTGTGACAAACTGTGGTTATTTCAGAGCTATCAACCCCAAAACTCCTACTGTGATCCCACAAATATCACTCCAGTCTGTTTTCCACTCCAGCCTCAGTTTTTCCAGATTTTCAAGCTGGGGACACCAAACCTGCAATACCCCACCACAGATTTGGAAACATCCCGGGTCTCCAAGGAGTTTTAATTAATTTTTTCCCTGCTGAAGGAGATCCAGATCAAAATCTGGCTTTTGTCACACCAACAGTGTTTGTTGTCCAGTGATTCTGAATGGGTTTTTATCCACCCTTCTCTTGTGATTGTGGAATACGAAAGAAGATTAATGGGAATAAACCAGGAAAATGAGATGGCTGCTGTTTCCCATTTGGTGTCTGATTCCTATTAATAATTGAAGACATCCAAGACGACTTTTATTGAGGAAACAATAAATGTTTAATAAGGCAATGAGCAGTCCATCATCAAAGGGAGCTCTGCTCGGGAGGATTTTGGGAACTGTTTGGGATTTCAATCATCCCAGGGACACTTTATTCCCATCGCTGCCTCATTAACATTCCGCATTTTCCCGCCATGGGATGAGGTCACCACTGAGGAATAATGAGATTTTAGGAGAGACAAGATGCGATATCCTCAAATGTGGGAGATTTGGAGGATGCTATTCCATAATAAAGCTCTTTTCCACGGATGGGTGGGAAGTCTGATCCCAACTCCAGCTGGAGTGAAGCAGCTCGTGTCAGTGCATCCCATGGAAATCTGAGACCTTCATTCCATGTTTAATCATGGAAAAGGGAAGGAAAATGTCAATACCTGGCTGAGGAGGGATAGGGATAGGGATAGGGATGGGATGGGATGGGATGGGATGGGATATAGGATATAGCTTATAGGATATAGGGTATAGGATATAGGATATTGGATATAGGATATAGGATAGGATATAGGATATAGGATATAGGATATAGGATATAGGATATAGGACATAGGACATAGGACATAGGACAGGACAGGACAGGACAGGACAGGACAGGACAGGA